>WNWK01006408.1:0-106190 GCA_009830355.1 Cherax destructor
CCTGTTGGACTGCCCACTCTATCAACGAGCACGCAGAATTTACCTCCAACGACGTCTTCGCTCTGCGGCCCTTTCTTTACCTTCCCTTCTTGCAGATGGCCCCTCCTTTAATCCTGACTCTCTCATTGACTTTTTGACAGAAACTGACTTACTACACAAACTCTGAAGATTATACCTCTAGCACCTCCCTCAGTCCCTTCTACCTCGATCTCTTGCTACCCTCCTCCCCTGCACAATCCACCGTCATCTTGCACTCCATACCCTACTAATCGTCCATCTCCCTCTTACAACCCACTCTCCCTGCATCCTACAATAACCTGCAGCGCTGTATAACCCCTGTGGTTTAGCGCTTCTATTTGATTATAATAATAATAATAATAAGCTTCAGGTCACATGAATGATTGTGGAGGCATGTGGCCTCTGATCAAATGAATGATTGTGGAGGATTACATATGCAAGTCAAGTGGCCAGCGGCTGCTATGAATGGAGTATCACAGAGAAGCGCAGCCAAGAAAGAGGCTTGAGGCCACTTGCATTAGCACGTATCACAGAATATTACACATTACATACAGGATGTGAGATATTCTTGTTTCTGCTTCTAAAACAAGACTTGTTGTACGCAAACAACTCACAGCTGCAAACCAAAAATCTTAAATTATATAAAAAATTATATTAAAAATTATATTAAAAATATTTGATAGAATTATGGATCGTTAACGAGAAATGATTTTGAAAACAGATTTTAAGTTGTACTCTGATTTATTAGAGCGACGACGATGGCGGGGACATAAGAGCTCAGGACGGCATGGAAGGTATATATGGAATTTTATACCAGGTTTTCTTTGTCTTGGAAATCGAAAAAAATGCAAGATTGCATAAGTACCCATATTAGTTCATCAACAAAGCTTTCTTTCTCAATTTGCAACACAACATTTGAAACAGAAAATAATGGAGAACATAGTTCTGAGAATCCACTAACATTGTCATTCAGTGACAAGTGTTCTGTAATTCATTAGTTTGTCGCAATGGCAAGTGAATTATTATAGGATCGAATGATGTATGTCCCTTGTGGATTTAGCGCTTAGTTATGATTATAATAAAAATAATTATAGGATCAAGGCTCACTCATTCTCGGAAAAGTTATCAACTTATATTTTAGCATATGTTTTGAAAGGGATCTAAGCATAAACAGTCTATTTGCATAATCGTATTGTTGATGTTATTGTTGGTGGGAGTTGTTACAATTGTTGATGTTATTAAACCATACCACGGGTGGGGTTCGAACCCGCGGTCACAGAGTCTCAAAACTCCAGACCGTCGCGTAAGCCACGTTGATGTTATTGTTGGTGGGAGTTGTTACAGTTGTTGATGTTATTGTTGGTGGGAGTTGTTACAATTGTTGATGTTATTGTTGGTGGGAGTTGTTACAATTGTTGATGTTATTGTTGGTGGGAGTTGTTACAGTTGTTGATGTTATTGTTGGTGGGAGTTGTTACAATTGTTGATGTTATTGTTGGTGGGAGTTGTTACAATTGTTGATGTTATTGTTGGTGGGAGTTGTTACAATTGTTGATGTTATTGTTGGTGGGAGTTGTTACAGTTGTTCTTACCTTTTGAATCAGGTTCTTTTGGGTAATTCTTACGAGAAGTTTTCAGTGTTGGTGGAGAAATTTGGGAAGGTATGTAAAAGAAGAAATTTTAAAGGAACATAAAAAGTGCAAGGTGATTAACGACACAAAACAAATGAATAAAAGGCAAAACCAGAAAGCAATATTGAAAAAGACTGGATTTCTTAAAGTAGCTAGGAACGTCTAGTGGTCAGTGCAATGGACCAATGAAATATGTATTTTGGGCTTAAGTCTTCCCCCAGATAAATAAGGGCACCTAGTATATACCGGGCATTGTCTTCTCATACACTATATCACCAGGATGAGATGAAATAACCGGCAAGCCGGACTTGAGTCCTGGAGATGGGAAGTACAGTGCCTGAATTCTGAAGGAGGTATGTTAAATGTTGCAGTTTTATAACTGTAGTGTAAGCACGCCTCTGGCAAGACAGTGATGGAGTGAATGAAGATGAAAGTTTTTCTTTTTTGGGCCACCCTGCTTTGGTGAGAAACGGCTGATGTGTTAATAATTTTGTACTGGCCCACCTCCTTGTGAGCCAGAACTACATGACGCCTTAAACCACATGACCACCCAATTCTACAAGAATGGCACAGCTAGCAGATCTAGCTCTTTTACCGCCATCCGAGGACATACGGTGTTGTGGGAGCTTCTAGGCTAATTTCATTCTCATCCCTGTTTGGTGTACTAGTCCACGAGCATCATAAATATATTATTCCTCGTTCGTGGTTACAATAATATATATATACTCAAGTCCGGCAAGCCGGACTTGAGTCCTGGAGATAGGAAGTACAGTGCCTGCACTCTGAAGGTGGGATGTTAAATGTTGCATTTTTATAACCGTAGTGTAAGCATGCCTCTGGCAAGACAGTAATGGAGTGAGTGGTGATGAAAGTTTTTCTTTTTCGGACCACCCTGCCTTTGTGGAAACGCCGATGTTAATAATATATATATATATATATATATATATATATATATATTATATATATATATATATATATATATATATATATATATATATATATATATATATATATATATATGCAAAGAAGAGCGGATGAAAGAATGGGAGAGGATCTGTCAAGAAATTTTGCTGAAAAACAAGAAAAATTTTTGGAGTGAGATAAACAAGGTAAGAAAGCCTAGGAACGAATGGATTTGTCAGTTAAAAACAGAGTAGGGGAGTTAGTAGATGGGGAGCTGGAGGTATTGGGTAGATGGCGGAATATTTTGAGGAACTTTTAAATGTCGATGAAAGAGGGAGGCGATAATTTCCTGTACTGGCCAGGGAGGTACAACATCGTTTAGGAGTGAAGAAGAGCAGGATGTGAGTGTGGGGGAGGTGCGTGAGGCATTACGTAGAATGAAAGAGGGTAAAGCAGCTGGAATTGACGGAATCATGACAGAAATGTTAAAAGCAGGGGGGATATAGTGCTGGAGTGGTTGGTATTTTTGTTTAATAAATGTATGAAAGAGGGAAGGTACCTAGGGATTGGCAGCGAGCATGTATAGTTCCTTTATATAAAGGGAAGGGGGATAAAGAGAGTGTAAAAATTATAGGGGAATAAGTTTACTGAGTATACCAGGTAAAGTGTATGGCAGGGTTATTATTGAAAGAATTAGAGGTAAGACAGAAGTAGGATTGCAGATGAGCAAGGAGGCTTTAGAGTGGGTAGGGGATGTGTAGATCAAGTGTTTACAGTGAAGCATATATGGAACAGTATTTAGATAAAGGTAAGAGTTTTATTGCATTTATGGATTTAGAAAAGGCATATGATAGAGTGGATAGGGGAGCAATGTGGCAAATGTTGCAAGTGTATGGAATAGGTAGTAAGTTACTGAAGGCTGTAAAGAGTTTTTATGAGGATAGTGAGGCTCAGGTTAGGGTGTGTAGGAGAGAGGAGATTACTTCCCGGTAAAGTAGGTCTTAGACAGGGTTGTGTAATGTCACCATGGTTGTTTAATATATTTATAGATGGGGTTGTAAAAGAAGTAAATGCTAGGGTGTTGGGGAGAGGGTGGGATTAAATTATGGAGAATTAAATGCAAATGGGAGTTGACACAGTTACTTTTTGCTGATGATACTGTGTTATGGGAGATTCTAAAGAAAAGTTGCAAAGGTTAGTGGACGAGTTTGGGAGAGTGTGTAAAGGTAGAAAGTTAAAAGTGAACATAGATAAGAGTAAGGTGATGAGGGTATCAAACGATTTAAATAAAGAAAAATTGGATATCACATTGGAGAGAGGGATTATGGAAGAAGTAAATGTTTTCAGATATTTGGGAGTTGATGTGTCAGCAGATGGGTTTATGAAGGATGAGGTTAACCATAGAATTGATGAAGGAAAAAAGGTGAGTGGTGCATTGAGGTATCTGTGGAGACAAAAACGTTATCCATGGAGGCAAAGAAGGGAATGTACGAAAGTATAGTGGTACCAACACTCTTATATGGGTGTGAAGCATGGGTTGCAAATGCTGCAGCGAGGAGGAGGCTGGAGGCAGTGGCGATGTCCTGTTTAAGGGATATGTGTGGTGTAAATATTATGCAGAAAATTCGGAATGTGGAAATTAGGAGAAGGTGTGGAGTTACTAAAAGTATTTGTCAGAGGGCTGAAGAGGGGTTGTTGAGGTGGTTTGGTCATTTAGAGAGAATGGATCAAAGTAGAATGACTTGGAGAGCGTATAAATCTGTAGGGGAAGGAAGGCGGGGTAGGGGTCGTCCTAGAAAAGGTTGGAGGGAAGGGGTAAAGGAGGTTTTGTGGGCGAGGGGCTTGGACTTCCAGCAAGCATGTGTGAGCGTGTTAGATAGGAGTGAATGGAGACGAATGGTTTTTGGGACATGACGATCTGTTGGAGTGTGAGCACGGTAACATTGTGTGAAGGGATTCAAGGAAACCAGTTAATTGATTTAGTTGGACTTGAGTCCTGGAAATGGGAAGTACAATGCCTGCACTTTAAAGGAGGGGTCTGAGATAGTGACAGCTGGGAGGGACTTTTCTCAGCTGTAGTATCTGAGCTCTTCTGCAAAGACAGTGATTATGTATGAGTGTGGTGAAAGTGTTGAATGATGATGAAAGTTTATTCTTTTGGGGATTTTCTTTCTTTTGGGTCACCCTGCCTCGGTGGGAGACGGCCGACTTGTTGAAAAAAAAAAAATATATATATATATATATATATATATATATATATATATATATATATATATATATATATATATATATATATATATATATATATATATCAAAAAAGATCACAGTAAACAGGTGATATCAAAATATGCAAAACAAACCACTATGAAAAAATAGAAGAATTCCAAGCGCTTTCTGACTACTCACATTATCAAGGAACTATAAAAGGAAACGTGAGAAGAAGGCTTATAAAGAGGCAGAATACACCTCACAGTCACATCACACTAACAAAGACAACACCTCACAGTAGCGTAACATCTCCGACTCTTATGTTCCTCTTCACAGAGTCGTGAGATGTTACGCTACTGTGAGTGTTTTCTTGTTGTGTGATGTGACTGTGAGTGTATTCTGCCTCTTTCCTTCTACTCACGTTTCCTTTATAGTTCTGATAATGTGTCCTGGCCTTGGAATTTTTATTTTCATAGTGGTTTGTTTTGCATAATATATATATATATATATATATATATATATATATATATATATATATATATATATATATATATATATATATATATATATATATATATATATATATACAAGACAAGCCACGGGGGTGGAAATCTTTTGTTCAAGTACTTTCACACTTCTCAGTGCATCATCAGGAGCTATGCAAAGTTGCAAGGCAACAACTGAAGGATTGAGGGGAAGTTTTCCCAACGGTTTAGTGGCACCCGCACCACCACCATCCCCATTCCCTCATATGGGGTAAGAGAGGGTCAAGGAATATGAAATCAGAAGAAATAATGGTCAGACCCTAGATTTTCCTAACTTGAGAAAATACGTTTCTCCGTGGATAATATACATCTGGATTGCTGTTATTTTGTGTAACCTTTTTAACTAATAAAAGAATAGAAATGAATGTGCTCTTTCGTCCATTTAAATGTCCTGGTCTAGGGTACTAGAATGTTTTCAGGGGTAATCAGAAGTATCTCTTCATATATTTATATTTATTATCTACCAGTCTTCTCAGCATCGATTAATATGCCTTATTTTAGAATTGTCTATACCTATGCTGGAAGACTGGTCCAGCCACTGGCTCCTCGAATTTTACCTCGCCAAATGCAAAGTGATGAAGATCGGAGAAGAGCAAAGAAGACCGCAGACAGAGTATACGCTAGGTGGCCAAAGACTGCAAACCTCACTAAAGGAGAAGAATCTTGAGGTGAGTATAATACCGAGCACATCTCCTTAGGCACACATTAACCAGATAACTGCTGCAGCATATGGGCGTCTAGCAAATCTGAGAATAGCGTTCCGATACCTTAGTAAGGAATCGTTCAAGACACTGTACACCGTGTATGTCAGGCCCATACTGGAGTATGCAACACCAGTTTGGAACCCACACCTGGTCAAGCACGTCAAGAAATTAAAGAAAGTGCAAAGGTTTGCAAGAACACTAGTTCCAGAGCTAAGGGAAATGTCCTATGATGAAACTTTAAAGGAAATCGACCTGATGACACTGGAGGACAGGACGGTTAGGGGAGACATGATAACGATACAAAAAATACTGCGAGGAATTGACAAGGTGGACAGAGACATGATGCTCCCGAGATGTGACACAGAAACAAGGGGTCACAATTGGAAGTTGAAGACTCAGATGAGTCTAAGAGATGTTAGGAAGTATTTCTTTAGTCACTGAGTTGTCAGGAAGTGGAATAGTCCGGCAAGTGACGTAGTGGAGGCAGGAACCATACATAATTTTAAGACGAGGTTTGATAAAACCCATGGAGCAGAGAGAGAACCTAGTAGCGATCAGTGAAGAGGCGGGGCCACGAGCTATGACTTTACCCCTGCAACCACACAAATAGGTGAGTACGTACACACACACACATACTCATACAATTTTTACCTATGTAATAAATAGTTTTTTCTCAGATCACCAGAGGAAAATCCTCTCTGCTCTCCCATTTCTCTTTCCTACGTTAATCTTGCCATATTATCTCAATCACTAATTTTCTTATTTAATACGACCTCTCTTAATTATTTTATGTAATCGTTGCACGTTTCTCTGACAGTCTCGTCACCGGTTTGTGTTGCCAGTGCGTGTGATCGCCAGGAACGACGCTCCAACACTGCAGCTTCCACCCGGTAAGGTGTTACGGCTGGCTGCTGGCACTACCAAAACTCTGACGCCAGAGATCATCACAGTCGTTGACAGCGACAGCTCTCCTAGTAAACTCAGGTGAGATCAATTACTCAGTGAAGTTGACACAAACTATCTTCTTTTCCAAAATAATTTTAATGAATGGAATGCGGAAATATATAGGTTAAAATATTGCAGAAACATAACCAATTTGTTAATTTAAGATAAGGTCGCGAGTGCTCATCACACCAAGAAGAGTTGTGACTGTAAGCTTTTAATAATAAATGAAAGAAAATACCGCAATCATAATAAGGAAAGAATATGCATAACAACACAATTGAATTAGACATACATGACAACACAACTAAATGAGACATACGAACATGCCAACACAACTTGATAAAGCATACATAAGGTAACAGAAGTAAGACAGGAGAGAGAGGGATGGGTAGACTGCATCTTCTTGGACTGTAAAAAGGCTGTCAAAACAGTACCACTCAAGAGACTGGGTGAACAGCTAGGGAAACAGGCAGGAATAGCAGGGAATGTACTGCAGTTGATCAGGAAATACCTGACAGGAAGGAAACAACGTGAGCTAGTACACGACGAGGTGTGGGTGATTGTGTCGAGTGGGGTTCCACAAGGGTCAGTCCTGGGTCCGGTGCTGTGAATGACATGACAGAAGGGATAGATTCGGAGGTGCCCTTGTTTGCAGACGATATGAAACTAATGAGAAGAATTCAGTGAACAAGGATCAAGTAAGCCTGCAAGGAGATCTGGAAAGGCTACAATACACCAAGGCTACAAGCTTGGTCTGACAAATGTCTCCTGGAGTTAAACTCCAGCAAGTGCAAAATCACGAAGTTTGGAGAAGGACAAAGAAGACTGCGGATGGAGTGCAGTCTACTGCTGCAAAACTCACTCAAGGAAAACGATCTTGGGGTAAGCATAATATCGAGCACATCTCCTGAGGCACATATCAACCAAGTAACTGCTTCAGCATAGGGAAGCCTGACAGCCTAAGAATAGCATTTCAACATCTAAATAAGGAGACATTCAAGACACTGTACACTGTGTTCGTCAGGCCCATATTGGAGTATGCAGCACCAGTATGGAACCCACACCTGAACAAACACGTCAAGAAATCAGAGAAAGTGCAAAAGTTTGCAACAAGACTAGTCCCCAAGCTAAGTAAGGGGTATGCCCAACGAGGAAAGGTTAAGTGAAATCAGCCTAACGACATTGGAGGAGAAGAAGGATAAAGGGAACGTGATAACGACATATAAAATACCGAGAGGAATTGACAAGGTGAACAGGGACAGAATATTTCAGAAATGGGACACAGCAACAAGGGGTCACAACTGGAAGTTGAAAACTCAGATGAATCACAGGGATGTTAGGAAGTATTTCATATTTCTTTGGTGGCTCTGGTGGCCTGGTGGCTAAAGCTCTCGCTTCACACGGCGAGGGCCTGGGTTCGATTCCCAGCCAGGGTAGAAACATTGGGCGTCTTTCTTTACACCTGTTATCTATGTTCCCCATCAGTAAAATGGGTACCTGGGTGTTAGTCGACTGGTGTGAGTCGCATCCTGGGACACTGACCTAATCTGCCCGAAATGCTCAGCATAACAAGGGACTTTCTATATAGTAATATGTCACTGATGTCAGCTAGGCCTGTATACCATGTACATGTACTTGTAGTAAATAAAGATATTATTATATTATTATTATGTCAGAGAGTTCTGTAAAGTGGAACAATCTTGAGAGTGATGTAGTGGAGGTTGAATCCATACATATCTTTAAGGTTAGGAGCTTTTGATCATCTGACCGAGGTCTTCCGCTGGCTTAACGGTCCAACCCATTAAAAATTATGGTCAGTTATAACCATGTCTTATTAAGTATTATTACATATCTTTAAGAAGAGGTACGATGAAGCTTATGGGGAAGGGAGAGACTACCTTTGATGCCTTTGATATACCTTTGATGAGTTTCGAGAGTTTCACTACTCTCGGAGCCCGGCCATGGGCCAGGCTCGTCTGGTGCTTGCCTGATCAACCAGGCTGTTGCTGCTGGAGACCCGCTGCCCCACATATCCATCAAAGCCTGGTTGATCTGGCACCCGGTGAAGATACTTGTCCAGTTTCCTCTTGAAGGCTCTACACTTGTTCCAGCAGTGTTTCTGATATCTTCTGTTAAGATGTTGAATAGTCTGGGACCCCGAATGTTGATACAGTGCTCCCTTATTGTCCCCACCGCACCCCTGCTTCTCACTGGATTTATTTTACACTTCCTCCCATATCTCTCACTCCAGTATGTTGTTATGGCAGTGTGCAGATTTGGGACCAGGACCTCGAGAACTTTCCAGGTATATATTATCATGTATCTCTCTCTCTTCCACTCCAATGAGTACATGTTGAAGACTTGAAGGCGTTCCCAGTAATTTAGGTGCTTTACTGGCTAAATATGAGCTGTAAATGATCTCTGTATTTGTTCCAGCTCTGATATTTCTCCTGCTTTGAACGGGGCCGTCAGCACTGAGCAATATTCTAAATGAGGGAGCACTAGCGATTTGAAGAGTATCACCATCGGCATTATTTCCCTTGTTTTGAAGGTTCTCAATATCCACCACGTCATCTTCCTGGCTGTTGTAATCTTTGTCTTGTTATGGTCTTTAAAAGAAATTTCAGATGACATAATTATTCCCAGGTCTTTCAGGTGTTCCTTTCTTTCTATTTGGTGACCCTCTTGTGTTTTGTATATTGTGTTCCTTTTGAGTTCTTCATTCTTTCCATACCTAAGCAGTTGAAACTTATCACCATTGAACGTCATGTTGTTCTTCACTGCCCACTGGAAGACCCTGCTTATGTCTTACTGTAATTTTTCAGAGTCTTCTTCCTTAGTGACTTTCATGCTTATTTTAGTGTCATCTGCAAATGATGATACAAAAGTGTGACGGGTGTTTTTATGTCTGCTATGAGGATGAGAAACAACAGAGGTGCCAGGACAGTACCTTGGGGCACTGAGCTTTTTACCTCGCTGATGCTGGATCTTGCGCTGTTTACTACTATTTTTTTGTGTTCTGTGTGTTAGGAACCCGAAAATCCATCTGCCTACCTTCCCCGTAATGCCCATGGCCCTCATTTTGTGCGCTATCACTCCATGATCACATTTGTCAAACGCCTTTGTAAAATCTGTGTAGATCATATCTGCATTTTGATCGTCTTCCAACGCCTCCGTAATTCTGTCATAATGGTTCAGCAGCTGTGACAGTCACAGCTGCTGAACCATTATGACAGAATTACGGAGGCGTTGGAAGACGACCAAAACGCAGATGTGATCTACACAGATTTTGCAATGGCGTTTGACAAATGCAATCATGGAGTGATAGTAGACCTAGTAGTGACCAAGGAAGAGGCGGGGCCAGGAGGTGTGACTCGATCTCTGCAACTACATGTAGGTGAATACATATATATTTGTATGCACACATGAAATCAAGAAAAAAAAAAAGAGATCTTAATTAATATCTGATTCAATAGCTACTAACTTGGCGAACCTCTGAGGAATAATAATAAACAGAGTGCTACGAGATTGTAAGAAGAGAAAAGGAAGATGATCACGGTACGGGTGGGGCTTGAACTTGCGGCAAGGGAGTTGTAAAACTGCAGGCATTTGCATAAGACATTGGGTCAGGTGGCTACAAGATTCATCCAACTAGGTATATTTATATACCTAGAATTACATGGTGATGACTCACATCTTGGTGGTAGAATGAGAGAAGAAGAATAAATATAGGTAAACACTTAGTACAAGACATTAAGTCTAAGGAGATCGACTGGGAAAACAAGGACCCACATGAAGGACCAGAAAAACATGAAGCTAAACATAAGGAAGCAGTAATGAGGAACTTTCTGAGTCATCACGTCACTGAAGCAGCAAGAGTGAGCGGCTGGGGAAATAAAGCACCAATACATAATCAGGTTTTCATTTAAAATGAACATAACAGCTGAAATAAAAAATGACGAACGAATATGAGTCAGGACTTATGCAGTACTAAATTTTGAGAACCATGTGGAAAGGGAATTGGAGAAAATAATGCAATGAGAAACAAAACAAAAAACTTCAAAGGAAACTATGAAGGCATAATACATTTTCTGAGAAATGAAATCGGAAAGGGGAAGAAGAGGAAAAGATTGAGCACAGGGGGATAGAGGTAGCAATCAAAGAACCAATATACGAAGGGAAGAGTCATATCAAATATGAAGAAAAGAAATATAACAGAGCCCATTGTTCAATCAGAAATTCAGAGAGGCTCAGGGAATGTGTACAAAGTATATAAGAAATATGTAGTAAATCATACCTCGGAAAACTGAGTTAGGAGCAGGACAGCAAGAACAAGAAGTGAACCTAAACGATTGTTTGAAAATTAAAAGCTGAAACTGAATCTAATTTACTCAGAGAAAAACGAGAAGTGGAAAAGACCTTCTTATGAGACTGAAACAAACACACACACACACACGACATCTCAATAAGGAATCGTTCAGGACCCTGTACACCGTGTATGTCAGGCCTATATTGGAGTATACAGCACCAGTTTGGAACCCACACCTAGCCAAGCACCTAAGGAAATTAGACAAAGTGCAAAGGCTTCAACAAGACTGGTCTCGGAGCTAAGGGGCAGGTCCTACGAGGAGAGGTTAAATGAAATCGACCTGACGACACTGGAGGACAGGAGAGAGAGGAATTGACAAGGTGGACAGAGACAGGATGTTCCAGAGATGGGACACAGCAACAAGGGGTCACAATTGGAAGCTGAAGACTCAGGAGAATCACAGGGATTTTAAGAAGTATTTCTTCAGTCAAAGAGTTGTCAGGAAGCGGAATAGTCTGAGAAGTGATGTAGTGGAGGCAGGATCCATACATAGTATTACATCCTCAGGTTCTAAGGCCTGTTATCCTGAGTGTAAAAGGGAGCTTGGAGCAAAGAAACACAGTAGAAAATGCTTTGAATTGTATTTCCTTCACCAAGCAATTATTAATGTTGTATTTTCCTTCACCAAGTATATTTATAAGGCTTTATACAACTTATGTACACTATATACAAAAAGAGTAGTATTAGTGCATGCCATGGTAGTCAAGGCAAAACAACAGCCAAGAGACAGAGACAACTGTATGACAACCAGAGCAGGGTGGGAATGACAATGGCAAACATGTGAGTGGAATCCACATCACCTTTACCATTGCCAGACCCACATTATGATTGGTTGAACCAAGTTGTTGATTTGGTGATGGGGCCCCGATCACCAAACCCTTAACAAGATGGTTCGTGGTTGGTGAGGCAGCCTATGTGGGTGTGTTAACATGCTCCGAATAAGGTGACATACTCTTTGCATGCAACACATAGCCTTAAGAAGAGGTATGACAAAGCTCATGCAGCAGAGAGATTAGCTAGTAGCGATCAGTGAAGAGGCGGGACATGAGCTATGACTCGACCCCAGCAACCACAACTAGGTGAGTACAACTAGATGAGTACACAGGTTGAGGAAGGAAGGTGGGAAGTTCAAAGAAACGACCAAGAAGTATGTGAGGAGCTCAGCATGAGATTTAAAGAAATATTTACAGTGGCGACAGAAAGGACTCCAGGAAGTCAGAATAGGGAGGGGGAATTAACTGGGAATATACCAACAAGTGCTGGACGAAATACACACAACCGAGGAGGTGATGAAGAAGCTGCTAAGTGAACAAAATACCTCAAAGGCTGTGGGGCCAGACAACATCTCTCCATGGGTTCTTAGAGAGGGAGGAGAGACACTGTGTGTGCCAATAACAACAATCTTCAACACATACATTGAAACTGGGCAACTACCTGAGGTATGAAAGATGGCAAATGTAGTCCCCATTTTTAAGAAAGGAAACAGATACGAGGCACTAAACTATAAACCAGTATCACTGACATGTATAGTATTCAAAGTCATGGAGAAGATTATCAGGAGGAGAGTGGTGGAGCACCTAGAAAGGAACAAGCTTATAAACGACAAACAACATGGTTTCAGGGAAGGAAAATCCTGTGTCACAAACCTACTGGAGTTTTATGACAAGGTAATGGAAGTAAGACATGAGAGAGAGGGGTGGGTAGATTGCAATTTCTTGGACTGCAAGAAGGCCTTCGACACAGTTCCTCACAAGAGATTAGTGCAATAGAGGATCAGGCACGCATAACAGGAAAAACACTAGTATGGATCAGAATACCTGGCAGGAAGGCAACAATGAGTTATGGTATATGACGAGATGTCAGAGTGGGCACCTGTGACGAGCTGGATTCCACAGGGGTCAGTCCTAGAACCAGTGCTGTTTTTAGTGTTTGTGAATGACATGACATAAGGGATAGCCTCAGAAGTGTCCCTGTTTGCAGATGATTTGAAGTTAATAAGGAGAATTAAATCAGATGAGGATCAGGCAGGACTATAAAGAGACCTGGACAGGCTGCAAGCCTGGTCCAGCCAGGCAAATGCAAAGCCATGAAGATCGAAGAAAGGCAAAGAAAACCGCAGACAGAGTATAGGATAGGTGGAAAAAGACTGCAAACCTCACTCATGGAAAAGGATCTTGGGGGTGAGTATAATACCGAGCACATCTCCTTAGGCGCATATCAGCCAGATAACTGCTGCAGCATATGGGCGCCTGGCAAACCTGAGAATAGCGTTCCGATACCTCAGTAAGGAATCGTTCAAGACTCTCTGCACCGTAAACATCAGGTCCATATTAGAATATGCAGTACCAGTTTGGATTCCACACCTGGTCAAGCACGTCAGAAAATTAGAGAAAGTGCAAAGGTTTGCAACAAGAATATTTCCTGTGCTATGGGGATTGTCCTACGAAGAAAGGTTAAGGATATCGGCCTGACGACACTGGAGGACAGAAGGGTTAGGGAAGACATGATAACGACCTATAAAATACTGCGAGGAATTGACAGGATGTTCCAGAGATGGGACACAGAAACAACGAGTCACAATAGGAAGTTGAAGACTCCGAGATGTTAGGAAGTATTTCTTTACTCATAGAGTGGTCAAGAAGTGAAATAGCCAAGAAAGCGATGTAGTGGAGGCAGGAACAATGCATAGTTTTGAGACGAGGTTTAATAATGCTCATGGAGCAGGGAGAGAGATGACCTATTAGCAATCAGTGAAGTGGCGGGGCCAGGAGCTATGATTTGACCCCTGCAATCACAAACAGATGAGTACACACACACACACACACACACACACACTAACTAACTAACACACACACATTAATAAAATTTGGGAAGAATTTAATGATAAATTGGACTAATCTTAATTCTTGGGAAGAGTTTCAGGTCCTTTCTTGTTTTCCTCTTCACAGAGTCGTGTGATGTTACGCTACTGTGAGGTGTAGTCTTTGTTAGTGTGATGTGACTGTGAGGTGTAGTCTCGCCCCTTATATAAGTCCTCTTGTCATGTTTCCTTTTATAGTTCCTTGATAATGTGAGTAGTCACGAAAGCGCTTGGAATTCCTCTATTTTTTCATAGTGGTTGTCTTGCATATTCTGATATCACCTGATTACTGTGATCTTTTTGCATATATATATATATATATATATATATATATATATATATATATATATATATATATATATATATATATATCAATAACAATACTGCACTAGCCAGGGTTCGAACCCATGTTGTACTGACCCATCATTGTGAGAGAGAACCACATGACGCCTTAAACCACAACGACGGGCCGGTACAACATGGGTTCGAACCCTGGCTAGTGCAGTGTTGTTATTGATCAATACCACACGTTCGTGGATACAACACACACACACACACACACACACACACATATATATATATATATATATATATATATATATATATATATATATATATATATATATATATATATATATATATATATATATATATATATATATAGCAAACAACCACTATGAAAAAATAGAGGAATTCCAAGCGCTTTCGTGACTACTCACATTATCAAGGAACTATAAAAGGAAACATGACAAGAGGACTTATATAAGGGGTGAGACTACACCTCACAGTCACATCACACTAACAAAGACTACACTCACAGTAGCGTAACAACGCACGACTCTGTGAAGAGGAAAACAAGAAAGGACCTGAAACTCTTCCCAAGAATTAAGATTAGTCCAATTTATCATTAAATTCTTCTTTGTTAGTGTGATGTGACTGTGAGGTGTAGTCTCACCCTTATATAAGTCCTCTTGTCATGTTTCCTTTATAGTTCCTTGATAATGTGAGTAGTCACGAAAGCGCTTGAATTCCTCTATTTTTCATAGTGGTTGTTTTGCATATTTTGATATCACCTGATTACTGTGATCTTTTGCATATATATATATATATATATATATATATATATATATATATATATATATATATATCGTGCCGATTAGGTAAAACTGGTCAATTAGCAAGAACTCATTTAAAATTAAGTCCTTTCTAAAATTTTCTCTTATACGTTTAAAGATATATTTTTTTCATTTATGTAAATGTAAAAATTTATGATTTTGTACCAAAAGAAACTTAAAAAACCTACCTAACCTTATTATAACAAGCGTAATTTAATTTAGCCTAACCCAACTAAATATATTTTAGATACGTTTACAATAATTTAATAATAAACAAACACAATGAAATATATTTTTTTCGTTAGGTTCAGAATGATTTTTGCGAAATTATTGCATACAAAAATTTTCGCTTGTCTTATATGGCAAGATGAGCGTTGCTATTTAAGCCAAAATCGCAAGTTTTACCTAATCGGCACGACATATATATATATATATATATATATATATATATATATATATATATATATATATATATATATATATATATATATATATATATATATATATATATATATATATATATATATATAATCATTTCCAAACTGAGGCAGGCCAGGGTTCGACCCCACGATACATTGTCCCGCCTCAAGAGACAACACAGTGTACATGTCACCTTATCCACTCAGCCATCGATCCTACAAAGATCACGCACCCAGGATACAGCAGGCATTACCCCTCTGAACCGAAGCACTGAGTCGCTGACTACGGTGCTCTTCACACCAACTCCAAGACCGAGGGACTGATTACCTCATTATTTGTATATAGTTCTACTGTCTTCACATAGTGTCCTAGAATTTGTATTGATAAAGTCACTGGATGGCGAAACGTTTACATAAAGACACCCAGATGTTGCACATGTGAATAATTTTCAGCTTGTCAGTACTGTATAACATTCATGTAGATAGTTTTAGCTGAATAAGCTAGGTGTTGGTCGTGATCCGAGGACACTCGTGTCAATGGATGGCCTCCTGTTTGAATACCCTCCTTCACAAACAGTCTATATAACAGTGAAACCAGGAAACAAGTATTCAAACATGAGGAGGCTGGAATTATTCCTAGAGCATACCACTGCCACGAGTGTCCTCGGATCACGATCAACACCTAGCTTATTCAGCTAAAAATATCTACATGAATGTTATACAGTACTAACAAGCTGAAAATTATTCTCATGTGCAACATCTGGGTGTCTTTATGTAAACGTTTCGCCATCCAGTGACTTTATCAATACAAATTCTAGGACACTATGTGAAGACAGTAGAACTATATACAAATAATGAGGTAATCAGTCCCTCGGTCTTGGAGTTGGTGTGAAGAACACCGTAGTCAGCGACTCAGTGCTTCGGTTCAGAGGGGTAATGCCTGCTGTATCCTGGGTACGCACCCCAGCTCTGAGGAGCTGGATGAGGTTTTTGCATTTTAATCTGTGACAAACAAGTAGCAATACGTACTTCAAATGTATCCCTCAAACCCATTGGTAAGCTCGTAAAGGCTGGTATATCAAACAGGATTAGAATGAAATTAGTTCTGAGTTTCCACAGCCTCGTATATCCTCGCATCGTGAAATCTGCCCAGTGTTACTAGGTACATGGTGTTTGTAGGATTGATGGCCCAGTGGTTGGAATGTCGTGAGTTCTGACTTGCTTTCCAGGAGGCGGGAAGTATTGTGTGAAGAGTGGCAGTGGAAGTGTTGTATGAAGAGTGGCAGTGGAAGTGTTGTATGAAGAGTGGCAGTGGAAGTGTTGTATGAAGAGTGGCAGTGGAAGTGTTGTATGAAGAGTGACAGTGGAAGTGTTGTATGAAGAGTGGCAGTGGAAGTGTTGTATGAAGAGTGGAAGTGTTGTATGGAGAGTGGCAGTGGAAGTGTTGTATGAAGAGTGGCAATGAATATGTATGAGTGGCAGTGGAAGTGTATGAAGAGCGGCAATGAAAGTGTTGTATGAAAAATAACAGAGGAATCGTTGTATGTAGAGTGAAAGTGAAGTGTTGTATTCATAGTGGCAGTGGAAGTGTTTTATGAAAAGTGGCAGTGGAAGTGTATAAAGAGTGGCAGTGCAAGTGTCTGATGAAGAGAAGCAGTGAAGATGTATGAAGAGTGACAGTGAAGTGTTTCGTAGTAAGTTGCAGTGGAAGTGTTGTATGAAGAGTGGCAGTGAAGTGTTTTATGAAGAGTGACAGTGGAAGTCTTGTATGAAAAGTTGCTGTGGAAGTGTTGTATGAAAGGTGACAGTAGAGTTGTATAAAAAGTAGCATTGAAAGTGTATGAAAAGTGGCAGTGAAATGTGTTTGAATGGTAGTGAAAGTGTTGCATGTAGATTAGAAGTGTTGTATGAAGAGAGGCTGTGAAGTGTTGTATGAAGAGTGACAGTGAAGTGTTGTATGAAGAGTGACAGTGGTGTTGTATGAAGAGTGGCAGTGGAAGAGTTGCAAGAAGTGTTACTAGAAGTGTTGTATGAAGAATGGCAGTGAAATGTTGTATGGAGAGTGACATTGTAAGTGTTGTATGGAGAGTGGCAGTGAAGAGTTTTATGAATAATATTAGTGGAAGTGTTATTTGAAGTGTTTGTAGAAGTGGTGTATGATTAGTGGTAGTGTAAGTGTTGTATGAAAAGTGTCAGTGGAAGTATTTTATGAAGAGTAGCATTGAAGTGTTGTATGGAGAGTAGCAGTGAAGTGTTGTATGAAGAGTTTCAGTACAAGTGTTGAATGGGGAGTTTCAGTATAAGTGCTGAGTGAAGAGTGGCAGTGAAGTATTTTATGAAGAATGGTAGTGGAAGTGTTGTACGAAGAGTGGTTTCGGAAGTGTTGTGTGAAGAGTTGCAGTAGAGTGTTGTATCAAGAGTGGCAGTGAAGGTGTCATCGTGTGAAGTGTAGCAGTGATAATGTCGTAGTGTAAAGTGTAGCACTGAAAGTATAGTTGTGGGAAGTGTGGCAGTGAAGATACTGTTGTGTGAAGTATAGCACTGAAGTTGTCATTTTGTGAAGAGTTTAAGTGAATATCTCATTCTGGAAAGTTTGGCAGTGAAGTTGTCGTGGTATAAAGTGTTGGAGTTAAGGTGCTATGGTGGGAAGAATTTATGTGACGGTGTAGTACTGTGAAGTGTCGTGGTATGGATATATCAGTGAAATTGCCGTGGTATGGATATAGGAGTGAATGTGTCGTGGTATGGCTATAACAGTGAAAGTGTCGTGGTATGAATATAACAGAGAAAGTGTCGTGGTATGGATATAACAGTGAGTGTCGTGGTATAGATATAGCAGTGAAAGTGTCGTGGTATGGATATAGCAGTGAAAGTGTCGTGGTATGGATATATCAGTGAAAGTGTCGTGGTATGGATATAGCAGTGAAAGTGTCGTGGTATGGATATATCAGTGAAAGTGTCATGGTGCAAAGTATGGCAGTGAAAGTGTCGTAGTGTGAAGAATAGTAGTTCAAGTGTCGTGAAGATTGGTGGCAAAAGTATCGTAAAGAGTGTCATTATAAGTATATTGAAAAGTAGCAGTATATATGTAGTGAAAAATGTCAGTATAAGTGTGGTAAAAAGTTGCAGTGTACGTACTGTATTCTCTCGTGTTGTCTGTTTTTTTTCTTTCTCCTCTAAATGTAGCTTAAAAAATATTGTAATGGTAATAGAATGACATTATGTAAATATAGTGAAGTTTGTTCCTACTAATACATATTCTGTTTTGTTTCAGTCATATTTTCGATTATTACATTATATAGTATACTCTATGCCTCATGATTTTTTTTTCAGAATAACAGTTCTTAACCTGAAGGAACGTGATGGTGGTTATATACAGAACTCTAAGTCCCCTGGCATGCCCGTCCATTCATTCACACAGGAACAACTTAACCAAGGGGATATTTCGTACGTCCACCGAGGAGAACACAACACCAAGATAGTTCTCAAGGTCTCAGACGGCATCGAAACCGGAGAGCCAACCATACTGAGGGTGGCAGCCTTCGACCTGCAAGTATACTTAGTAAACAACACAGGATTGAGTATCATTCATGGCAGCTGGGCTTTGATCACCCCTATGAACCTTTCTTATACCACCAACGCTCCTGAACAAGATCTGGAAATTCAATTTGATATCACGGGTTTACCTCGCTATGGTGTCGTCCAAAGATTGCGTAGCAACGATCGCTGGCAAAATGTGAACCAATTCAGTAGTCGACAATTGGAGAAGGACAAGATCCGCTATAAACATATCTCCAAAGAACCTAATGAAGATGAATTTAAATTCAAAATATCTGCTGGTCAACATATGTTTCCAACAGAGTACACATTCGGTATATCTTTCGTTTCTGTCACAGTTGATGTTATAAGTAATGCTGAACTACTCATTGACAGAATCCAGGAGAGTTTTATCTCTGAAGGTTTTCTTCAGAGTGAAACCAAACCTGATCCAACCACTGGAAAAGATATCATATACAAGATTATGTCTCCTCCTTTATATGGTTCGATCTTCTTAAGCTCCGGGGACCTAACACAGCATAAGCAATTAGATAAAGGTTCAATATTTAGCCAAGATGACATTGCGAAAGGTAGAATCAAATACAAACTTCATCGCAAAAGTTATTCGACTCTTCGTGATTCCTTTCAGTTTCAAGTTTCTAGCAACGGCCACTCCAGTGATGTTCACACCTTCAGTATAAGACACAACCCCCCACCAGTAGATGCAAACATAATAGTAGAACATTTAGATGTTCAGGAGGGCTCCAGAGAGAAAATTACGGACAAATATTTAAATATAGAAGTCCGAGGTATAAACAATATTATTTTTAACGTTACGTCTTGCCCTAGGCATGGTTCTATCAACATCATAGATGAATCGATAATCCTCCCAGACAGAATAAACACGACCTTCTTTACATCACAGGAAATAAAATCAAGCTCGGTATTTTATCAACATGATAATTCAGAAACGACAAAAGATCGCTTTCATTTTGTTGCTCTGGCAGAAGATCCTGAAGTGGATTTTCAGTATGTGGGGATTATGCACTTTCAGATCATCATGATTAACGATAATTATCCGATCAGAATAATGGAGAAGGTCCTCAATGTCGTTACTGAAAGTGAAAGAATCGTGACTTCCAATGATCTGCTTTATATTGACCCTGACCTAGATACTCCGTCATCGCAAATTCAATATACGAGACAAAAAATCCCCAATGGAGATTTTTTCCATGTGGAAGACAGATTTGAACCCTTGTATTTGTTCACTCAGGAAGATATTGACCGAAGGCGCATTGTTTTTCGCCACCGCGGTCCGTCTTATGGCAAAGCTGTGATCACTGTTACTGATGGTGAACTGTCTTCTATGGGTATCTTGGAAATTGTCGCATCTGAGCCATTCATCGAAATCGTCAACAATAGCGGCATCATTGTGCCACGAGGCCAAGAGGTCGTCATTTCTAACTACAATCTGAGTGTGGAGACCAATATGAATGCCTGGGGATCAGCTATCGTATTCCACGTCACCAGTGAACCTAGATTCGGCCGTTTGGTGATATCTGGCCAATCCGTCTCCAGTCATCAGTTCACAGAGGCTGACCTCCAGAATGCAAACCTCAAGTATGTTAACAAAGGAGAGCCTAGTTTCAAGGATGAGTTCCGCTTTCAGACAAGAATTGGTGGCACCACGACAGACGGCATCTTCGAAGTGAAGGTGAGTACCTGCTTAATGTTGGAAATTAGGAAAGCAGTTTCTGTTTATAAACGTTTTGATATTAATTTAGTAAGGTAAAAAAAGGTAAACATTTTAATCTTTGAGTCTAATTAAAAAATTATCATTATTTCTACTAGCAGTAATTATGTACTGGACTCCTGAAGTCTGGAAAAAAACAAATATTCATTGCATTAAAGATATTTTTCATTATATCCTGAAAAAACCCGGCTCTCAGATGTTCACTATTTACTTGTTAACAATAAATGTTGTATATTCAAGCTTCATAAATTAACATTTAAGATGACGTGGAAAGTTCAGGGATCAAGGTTTCAGTTGTAAGGTAAATCACATTTATTAAAAAGTGAACATATACGACATGAGACGAAAAAGTTTATAAAGCAAGTGAAGCTCTTTTGAAGACTTGAATTACATGGATAATTAAAAGTGATCCACACTGGGAAGATGGATCATTACAGATAAAAGAGGTGAACCGTTTTGGATAGGTTGAACACAATGTAAAAGAAGACTCGCCTAACTACCTGGAGTCTACCTAGAGAGTCTTCTGAGAATCAATGCCCCCGCGGCCCAGTCCATGACCAGACCTCACGGTAGGTCATGGCCTGGTCAACCAAACTGTTTCTGCTAGCCGCACGCAGCCCAGTTGATGAAAAACTGACTTTAGAAACCTGTCCAGTTTCTTCTTGAAGATAGCTAGGAGTCTCTTTGTAATCCCCTTTATGTACTGTATTATGAGAGGCTGTCTTGGGCCCATTACACATGTTGTGTTGTCTGTCAAAGTACTCATGGCACCCCTTCTTTTCATTGGGGGTATATTGAAATATCTGTCTTTTGCTTTTGTTGAAGTGATTTCTGTGTGGAGATTTAGAACCAGTCACTCTAGGATTTTCCAGGTGTAAATTATGATATATCTTTCTCGCCTGTGTTCCAAGATGTATAGGTCAAAATACTTCAAATGTTCCCAGTAATTAAGGTGCTTGACTAAACTTGTATGTGCAAAGAATTTTTTCGGTATATTATTATGCTCCGTAATTTTCCCTGCCTTGAAAGGGGCTATTATTGTTCAGCAATATTCCAGACAAAGAGGATCATCATTAGCTTGGCATACTTTGTTTTGAGTATTCTAGTTATCCATTCTATCGTTGTCCTCGTGGTTGTGATGATGGCACTGTTGCGATCCATGAAGGTGAAAACCTTCAATATAAGTAATAAGTCCATCGTATTTGTTTTTCCCTCTATTTTGTGATTATAAATTGTATTAAACTCCGTTCTAACTCTTATTTCCTCAAGTTTTTCACAATAGAGTAACAGAAATTTGTCCTCATTGAACATCATGTTTTCTGAGGCCCGCAGGAAGACCAGGTTCATATCTGTTTCGAGATTTACAGAGTCCTCAGTGGGTGCCACTCTCATGCAAATTCTAGTATCGTCTGCAAAGGATGATATGATTTAATTCTGTATGTCAGATATTAGAATGAGTAAAAGGATGGGGGCGAGTACTATGCCTTGGGGAACAGAGCTTTTCACTGAGTTAGACTCTGACTTTACTCTGGTTAGAAAATTAAAAATCTATCTGCTCACCACTTGTATGCATTTTGTGCCCTGTTAAAAAATTGATCACACTTGACGAAAGCTTTTACATAGTCTCTGTATTCTACTCTACTTTGTTTGTTCTCCAGTAAATTCAAGACCATGCCATAGGGGTCCAGTAGATGCGAGTGTATGTGTGATCAATGGTTTTGAAAACCGACAAGTTGAAGAACTGAGTCACTTATGCAACATATGGGAATCTTTATTGCTGTACTTCCTACAAGAGTGATGGACTGAACATATCCATTCCAGGCTGAGGGACTGATTACCTCAAACTCCTCTCGTTTTACCTTCCTGCTTTGTATTGGACTGATGAAGCCACTGTATGGCGAAACGTTTCTTCAATAAAGATTCCCATATGTTGCAAAGATGCGAGAGGCAGGAAAGACCTGCTCAAAACCCATGCTTCTCTGGATTATGCAATTGTTGACAATTCAAGTAGTTTTAGCTTAAAACTCTCTCAAAGATTTTTATAATTTGGGACATTTTGATGTCGGTCTATAATTTTTGCCATTGCTTTGCTTCTTTGTGTAGTGCGGTTATCTATATTCGTTGTTGTTAAGAACTGTGAGATGACCCTCATGTCTAGGCTCCCCCTCCATAGAATATTTAAAGCATGCGATATGGGTTTCTTGCAGTTGTTGAACACGGAGTTGGACGAGTGAGGACTTGGGGAAAAATGCATAGATAGGGTGTCGATGTCTTTTTTGATGTCCAGCGATGATGGGATTTTGTCAGAAATTTTGGAAGTATTGATAAGCTTTTGAATGTTGTTCATGAAGAATTCGGTTAGATTGTACACATTTAAGCTGATTAATGACTCACTGAACACAGAGTCATATTGAGACTTCAGTATTTCACTCATTTCTGTGCGGTAATTGCTTCCACACACTGATCGTCTGTGGAAGATTTAAAGACAATAAGAAAAATGAACCTCTCTGGGAGGGTTGAATACCATAGACAAGTGAGTCTTCATAGGAGCATTGAACACCATGCATAAGATAAGTAAACTAACACAGAATGAGTGGATACCATGGATAAGAGAAATTAACCACTATGAAAGGGCTGAACACCATGGATAAGAGAAGTGAGCTTCCTCTGGATAGTTGGACTCCATGGTTAAGCAAAGTTAGCCACAATGGTGTGGATGAACACTGTGAATAAAATAAATAAACCACATTGGGACCATTGAACGCCACGGATAGAAGTGAATGACAATGGGATCGTTGAATTCCGAGGATAAGAGAAGAGAATCACTGTTGTGTGTTGAACACCATGGAGAAGAGAGGTGAGTCACCATGGAAGGGTTGAACACCATGGATAGCAGAGGTGAGCCACAATGGAAGGGTTGAATACCATGGAAAAGAGAATTGACCCACGAATTATTAAAAAAAATTCTTTCTCTGGCACCATGAATCAATCCACTATAGTTGTTGTGTAGTAACATTAACGTACTTATGTACATTCTGCCTTCAACACAAGATATGTACACCGATACATATGCATCTGAGTGTATATACTTTAATTTATTTTTTTGTTTTTTTTAAATTATTCTTGATGTAAGTGTACAGGTAAATTAACCACGTTACGTAGATGGATTTTCAATCTATTTTTTTTCCTCATTGTGCATAAATATGAGTCACCTTTCTATGACAAAGATTAAAAAAGCATCTATAGATATATAAAGAGAACACTGAAGACGAAATGGATTCAGTGCTGGAATTTTTTAGATTCCATGAGCGAGTAAAATATTTTTTTTCGACTGGAACCACAACGATGAGTTTTGTACTTAATTTGTTTTCTTCTTTATTATTGTTAGTTATCTATAATTTTGCTGAAGTTTTATTTTCATTCATTTTTTGTTTATATGGAAAGGGGTGAAATACATTAAAGTAATTCATACCAAGAGGTTTTCTAGTTAACACATTAACAATATTCATACCAAGACATTTTCTAGTTAACACATTAACAATATTCATACCAAGAGGTTTTCTAGTTAACACATTAACAATATTCAAAGCAGGACATTTTTGAGTAATCTGTTTTCATGCATAGCTAAAATTCACAGGCAAAAGCAAAGCTACACTTGTAATTTGAACGATTCTGATCCTGGCCGTGATGTCAGATACCTCAAGTCAAACATTTTAAAAAAAATATTTAAGAAAAAGTGTCATACTGACGTTACCAATGTTAACTTACGCGTTTTATTTTTACATATCTTATTATTAATAATAATAATAATAATAATAATAATAATAATAATAATAATTATAAAAATAATAATAATAATAATAATAATAATAATAATAATAATAATAATAATAATAATAATAATAACTCTAACAAATTTACCATTTTTACCCAGTTATAAAAGCAAACTGACTGTTTTAAGTTAACTTTGATGCGCTGATCATAAATCTAAGGTTGATTAGTTTCTTCCATGTGAGGTTTCCTTGAAATATTTTGATCAATATTTTGGCTATTTAAGACTGAAGACCCACACGATATATGTTAACTAACAATCATAGGTATTATGGTATAGATATTTAGTGTGGTGCATGCAATGGCAGAAACTAATATTTCTTAACGTAGATTCAACACTTTCACCTCACTCATACATATTATTATTATTATTATTATTACAAAGTGATAAATACATATATTCAGAGCAACAAACTGCATTGATAAGGTGCATAAATGAAAGGGAGAAATAGGTCCAGGGAAGAAACCAAAGTCAGGTCCAGGGAAGAAACCAAAGTCAGGTCCAGGGAAGAAACCAAAGTCAGGTCCAGGGAAGAAACCAAAGTCAGGTTCAGGGAAGAAACCAAAGTCAGGTCCAGGGAAGAAACCAAAGTCAGGTTCAGGAAAGAAACCAAAGTCAGGTCCAGGAAAGAAACCAAAGTCAGGTCCAGGGAAGAAACCAAAGTCAGGTCCAGGGAAGAAACCAAAGTCAGGTCCAGGGAAGAAACCAAAGTCAGGTCCAGGTAAGAAACCAAAGTCAGGTCCGGGTAAGAAACCAAAGTCAGGTTCAGGGAAGAAACCAAAGTCAGGTCTAGGAAAGAAACCAAAGTCAGGTCCAGGGAAGAAACCAAAGTCAGGTCCAGGGAAGAAACCAGAATCAGGTCCAGGGAAGAAACCAAAGTCAGGTCCAGGGAAGAAACTAAAGTCAGGTCCAGGGAAGAAACCAAAGTCTGGTCCAGGGAAGAAACCAAAGTCAGGTTCAGGGAAGAAACCAAAGTCAGGTCCAGGGAAGAAACCAGAGTCAGGTCCAAGGAAGAAACCAAAGTCAGGTCCACGGAAGAAACCAAAGTCAGGTCCAGGGAAGAAACCAAAGTCAGGTCTAGGGAAGAAACCAAAGTCAGGTCCAGGGAAGAAACCAAAGTCAGGTCCAGGGAAGAAACCAAAGTCAGGTTCAGGGAAGAAACCAAAGTCAGGTCCAGGAAAGAAACCAAAGTCAGGTCCAGGGAAGAAACCAAAGTCAGGTCCAGGGAAGAAACCAAAGTCAGGTCCAGGGAAGAAACCAAAGTCAGGTCTAGGGAAGAAAACAAAGTCAGGTCTAGGGAAGAAACCAAAGTCAGGTCCAGGGAAGAAACCAAAGTCAGGTTCAGGGAAGAAACCAAAGTCAGGTCCAGGAAAGAAACCAAAGTCAGGTTCAGGGAAGAAACCAAAGTTAGGTCCAGGAAGAAACCAAAGTCAGGTCCAGGGAAGAAACCAAAGTCAGGTCCAGGGAAGAAACCAAAGTCAGGTCCAGGGAAGAAACCAAAGTCAGGTCTAGGGAAGAAACCAAAGTCAGGTCTAAGAAAGAAACCAAAGTCAGGTCCAGGGAAGAAACCAGAATCAGGTCCAGGGAAGAAACCAAAGTCAGGTCCAGGGAAGAAACCAAAGTCAGGTCCAGGGAAGAAACCAAAGTCAGGTCCAGGGAAGAAACCAAAGTCAGGTCCAGGGAAGAAACCAAAGTCAGGTTCAGGGAAGAAACTAAAGTCAAGTCCAGGGAAGAAACCAAAGTCAGGTCCAGGTAAGAAACCAAAGTCAGGTTCAGGGAAGAAACCAAAGTCAGGTCTAGGAAAGAAACCAAAGTCAGGTCCAGGGAAGAAACCAAAGTCAGGTCCAGGGAAGAAACCAGAATCAGGTCCAGGGAAGAAACCAAAGTCAGGTTCAGGGAAGAAACCAAAGTCAGGTCCAGGGAAGAAACCAAAGTCAGGTCCAGGGAAGAAACCAAAGTCTGGTCCAGGGAAGAAACCAAAGTCAGGTTCAGGGAAGAAACCAAAGTCAGGTCCAGGAAGAAACCAGAGTCAGGTCCAGGAAGAAACCAAAGTCAGGTCCAGGGGAAAAAACCAAAGTCAGGTCCAGGAAGAAACCAAAGTCAGGTCTAGGGAAGAAACCAAAGTCAGGTCCAGGGGAAGAAACTAAAGTCAGGTCCAGGAAGAAACCAAAGTCAGGTTCAGGGAAGAAACCAAAGTCAGGTCCAGAAAAGAAACCAAAGTCAGGTCCAGGAAGAAACCAAAGTCAGGTCCAGGAAGAAACCAAAGTCAGGTCCAGGGAAGAAACCAAAGTCAGGTCCAGGGAAGAAACCAAAGTCAGGTCCAGGGAAGAAACCAAAGTCTGGTCCAGGGAAGAAACCAAAGTCAGGTTCAGGGAAGAAACCAAAGTCAGGTCCAGGGAAGAAACCAGAGTCAGGTCCAGGGAAGAAACCAAAGTCAGGTCCAGGGAAGAAACCAAAGTCAGGTCCAGGGAAGAAACCAAAGTCAGGTCTAGGGAAGAAACCAAAGTCAGGTCCAGGGAAGAAACCAAAGTCAGGTCCAGGGAAGAAACCAAAGTCAGGTTCAGGAAGAAACCAAAGTCAGGTCCAGGTAAGAAACCAAAGTCAGGTCCAGGAAGAAACCAAAGTCAGGTCCAGGGAAGAAACCAAAGTCAGGTCCAGGGAAGAAACCAAAGTCAGGTCCAGGGAAGAAACCAAAGTAAGGTACAGGGAAGAAACCAAAGTCAGGTCCAGGGAAGAAACCAAATTCAGGTCTAGGGAAGAATCCAAAGTCAGGTCTAGGGAAGAAACCAAAGTCAGGTCCAGGGAAGAAACCAAAGTCAGGTTCAGGGAAGAAACCAAAGTCAGGTCCAGGAAAGAAACCAAAGTCAGGTTCAGGGAAGAAACCAATGTCAGGTCCAGGAAGAAACCAAAGTCAGGTCCAGGGAAGAAACCATAGTCAGGTCCTGGGAAGAAACCAAAGTCAGGTCTAGGGAAGAAACCAAAGTCAGGTCCAGGGAAGAAACCAAAGTCAGGTCCAGGGAAGAAACCAAAGTCAGGTCTAGGAAGAAACCAAAGTCAGGTCCAGGAAGAAACCAAAGTCAGGTCCAGGGACGAAACCAAAGTCAGGTCCAGGAAGAAACTAAAGTCAGGTCCAGGGAAGAAACCAAAGTCAGGTCCAGGGAAGAAACCAAAGTCAGGTCCAGGGAAGAAACCAAAGTCAGGTCCAGGGAAGAAACCAAAGTCAGGTCCAGGGAAGAAACCAAAGTCAGGTTCAGGAAGAAACCAAAGTCAGGTCCAGGAAGAAACCAAAGTTAGGTCCAGGGAAGAAACCAAAGTCAGGTCAGGAAGAAACCAAAGTCAGGTCCAGGAAGAAACCAAAGTCAGGTCCATGGAAGAAACCAAAGTCAGGTCAGGAAGAAAAAAGTCAGGTCTAGGGATGAAACCAAAGTCAGGTTCAGGAAGAAACCAAAGTCAGGTCCAGGGAAGAAACCAAAGTCAGGTCAGGAAGAAACCAGAAGTCAGGTTCAGGAAGAAACCAAAGTCAGGTCAGGAAGAAACCAAAGTCAGGTCTAGGGAAGAAACCAAAGTCATTTCTAGGGAAGAAACCAAAGTCAGGTCCAGGGAAGGAACCAAAGTCAGGTCCAGGGAAGAAACCAAAGTCAGGTCTAGGGAAGAAACCAAAGTCAGGTTCAGGGAAGAAACCAAAGTCAGGTCCAGGAAAGAAACCAAAGTCAGGTCCAGGGAAGAAACCAAAGTCAGGTCTAGGGAAGAAACCAAAGTCAGGTCCAGGGAAGAAACCAAAGTCAGGTCCAGGGAAGAAACCAAAGTCAGGTCCAGGGAAGAAACCAAAGAATTTGAATTGATGGCGCGACAGTCCGAGACTTAAGTGAGTGAGTCGTTGTGGTTAAAAAAGAGAACGGAAATTTATCAAACATATCCTCCCATAAACACGACAATAATAAAAAAAAAAGAGTTTGACAATCAACTAGACATGACAAATAAAAAATAGGTGACCATTTTTGAGTTGTATGTAGCCAATACGACGAACCGTTCCCCATATCTGACAGCGAAGAGAAGTCTATCAGAAAGTCAGTTTGATTATATAAAGGTTGATGGTTATGATTACAGACAGAGGTACTGCCAGAGATCCTGTTTGGTTAGATTGGGCAGAATATGTCGAGTAAAGAAGCAAACAACTGTCATTCTTGTTTATAATGAAACTCGAAAATTATCAAGATTGTTCGGTAAGATTTGGCCTAAAAGTTTCTCTAAGATTTGTAAAATAACATACTATTTCTGATTGCTGAATATAGTGTTAATCCCTGGCTACCTACCTGGAGTCTTACTGGAGTCAATTCCGGAAATATTGTTTGGTGAGGGTCAATGGAGGTCTCACCTATTCAGTATTAAAATTTAAACTTACCTGCAATGATAGCCGATGCTTTTAATTTTATTTATAAATAATTATATTCATGTTAATACTATTACGTGAGTCAATTATATTCTCATTTATACTTAACTCATTCCATGTAATTTCTTCTCTGACCTTTGTATTTTGTACCACAATTTGCTGGCCGCTTTCCCATGTTTCTCCTAAATAACTTTTGTTTCACTATTGTTACTTTTCTAATTACTTCCCTTCACTGCTCTGGTTTTGCCGGTCTATAGGTATATCCAGAAAGTTACTGGGAGCCACTGGTGGTCCTCAATAACGTTGCACTGAAGGTTGAAGAAGGTTCCAGAGTGACCATCGACCAGGCGGCTCTCAAGATCATGCACCCTAACATAGCCCCTTCAGACATCACATACGTCATCGTCCAGCGACCTCAGAATGGCTACTTGTATGTTGACTTGGGACAGACCACCACATCAGAGTACGAAGATGAAACCAGTTTGCTCAAACCCGAGGTAAATGCTTTTCTTTGTCCACGTAAATGTTAGGAAACAAATAGTGTGAGTTTGCAATCGTGTTATTACGATTTCTCGAGTCAGCGTGAGTTATTGTTCACAGTAGTTGCTGGCAGGTGGGTGAGATTTCCTTAAAAAATTAATTTTATGTTCTGGATCGTCACAATGTATTATAATGCACCTGTGTCAAGAAAATTAATTCAGTGACTAGAGATTACTGAAGATGTCAACAGTGAGGTAAAATTCGTCAGGAAACAGGTCAAATGTGTCCTTACACACGTCTTAGTCATCCGATGACGATGACGCACCAGGGCAGCTCTTGGTCATCTGACCGAAGCCTCCGCCTGGATTATGGTTCTACCTTTTTAAAAATAAAGAAAGTATGTCTGCAGGATAAGTCTTCGCATCTTTTCTTCACTGTTCCTTAATAATTAAAATCTACAAACTTACCGTGCTGTACACGACCACCAACCTAACATTCATTATACCTCTTATAGTCTACCATACACTACATCTCTAACAGTCTACCATTTACTACGCCTCTAACAGTCTACCATTCACAGCATCTCCACCATTCACTGCACCTCTACAGAGTCTGTTTTTGAATAATCTTTGATGAGTTCTTATCTGGTTAACCAGGCTGTTGCTGCTGGAGGCCCTTTGCCCCACATAGCCATCACAACCTGGATGATCTGGCACCTGGTGAGGATACTTGTCCCAGCAGTGTTACTGATATCTTTTAGTAAAATGTTAAATATTCCGGGGCCACAGATGTTGATACAGTGTTCACTTACTGTGTCCATGGCGCCTCTGCTTTTCACTAGGTTTTTCTTGCACTTCCTCCCATATCTCTCACTCCAGTAATATAATATAATAATATCTTTATTTACTACAAGTAAATGTACTAGCTGACATCAATGACATACTACTATATAGAAAGACACTTGATATGCTGAGCATTTCGGGCAAATTAGGTCAGTTTTGTCCCAGGATGCGACCCCCACCAGTCGACTAACACCCTGGTACCCATTTCACTGATGGGTGAACATAGACAACCGGTGTAAGGAAACACGTCTGATGTTTCCACTTCTTCGCCGGGAATCGAACCCGGACCCTCACCATGTGAAGCTAGAGCTTTTACTTCTGCCAGTGTGCAGATTTGGGACAAGTCCCTCAAGTACATTCCAGGTATATATTAGCATGTACCTTACCTTGGAAGAGTTTCACTACTCTAGGAGCCCGGTAATGGGCCAGGCTTGTCTGGTGCTTCCCTGGTCAACGAGGCTGTTCCTGCTGGAGACCCGCTGCCCCACATATCCATCGCAGCCTGGTTGATCTGGCACCTGGTGAAGCTACTTGTTCCAGCCGTGTTTCTGATATCTTCTGGTAAGATGTTGAATAGTCTGGGACCCCGGATGTTGATACAGTGTTCCCTTATTGTCCCCACATCACCCCTGCTCCTGACTGTGTTTATTTTGCACTTCCTCCCATATCTCTCACTCCAGTATGTTGTTATGGCAGTGTGCAGATTTGGGACCAGGTCCTCAAGTACGTTCCAGGTATATATTATCATGTATCTTTCTCTCCTCCGCTCCAATGAATACATGTTCAAGACTTGAAGGTGTTCCCAGTAATTTAGGTGGTTTACTGGCTCAATGTGAGCCGTAAACGATCTCTGTATTTGTTCCAGCTCAGATATTTCTCCTGCTTTGAACGGGGCCGTCAACACTGAGCAATATTATAAATGAGGGAGCACTAGCGATTTGAAGAGCGTCACCGTTGGCCTTATTTCCCTTGTTTTGAAGATTCTCAATACCCACCCCGTCATCTTCCTAGCTGTCGTGATCTTTGTCTTGTTATGGTCTTTAAAAGAAAGGTCAGCTGACATAATTATTCTCAGTTTTTTTACGTGTTCCTTTCGCTCTATTTGATGACCCTCTTTGAGTTTTGTATATAGTGTTCCTTTTGAGTTCTTCATTTTTTCATACCTAAGCAGCTGAAACTTATCACCACTCAATGTCTTCCTGTAATTTTTCAGTGTTCTTTTCCTTTGTGACTTTCATGCTTATTTTAGTGTCATCTGCAAATGATGATACAAAACTGTCATGGATGTATTTATCTGTCTGCTGTAAGGATGAGAAACAGCAGAGATGCTAGGACAGTTCCTCGGGGCACTGAGTTTTTTATCTCGCTGATGCTGGATCTTGCTCCGTATACTACTACTTTTCGTGTTCTGTGTGTTAGGAACCCAAAAATCCATCTGCCTACCTTTCCCGCAATGCCCATGCGCTATCACTCCATGATCGCATTTGTCAAACGCCTTTGCAAAATCTGTGTAAATCACATTTGCGTTTTGGTCGTCTTCCAATAAATCCGTAATTCTGTCATAATGGTTCAGCAGCTGTGACATGCTGGTTCGGGTTATGTTGGTTGTGCTGGTCCATGAACTTTGTAATTTGCCGTCTCATCACTCTTTTATGATGTGAGAAGTGAGGGCTACTGGTCTGTAATTTTTAGCTAGTGCTCTACTACCTTCCTTATGCAAAGGAGCTATGTCTGCACTCTTTAAGGCCTCTGGTATTTCACCTAGATCTAAGCTCTTTCTCCAAAGAATACTGAGGGCTCATGCTAGTGGTACTTTGCACTTCTTTATAAATAGGGCATTCCATGAATCTGGTCCAGGTGCTGAGTGGGCATGTTATCCATTTCTTTTTCGAAATCTATGGGATTTGTACTAATGTCAGTTAGTTGGTCTGCGCAGCCTTCTGCTGGAGTGAAAAATATTTGTGCATTTTCTACCTTGCTGTCATTTAATGGATTGCTGAAGACCGACTCATACTGTTCTTTTAGGATTTCACTCATTTCCTGTTCATCGTCAGTATACGAATCTCCTCTCAATAATGGTCCAATTCTACAGGTAGTTCTTAGCTTGGATTTTGCATAGGAATAGAAATATTTTGGGTTTCTTGCAATATCATGTAAGGCCCTTTGTTCCCTTTGGACTTCTTCAGTTAGGTATAACATCCTAAGTTTTTGCTCTAATTCAGTGATCTCTCGGCTAAGACTATCCTTCCTCTGTTGCAACATATTTGTGTTTTTAAGCAATTCAGTAACCCGTTTTCTTCTTCTGTACCATCTCCTACACTCTCTCTATATATCTGATCTTCTTCTGGGTTTCCTCAATGGTACGTGCTTCATACATACCTTGTATGCTTCTATATTCAGCTTCTCTAGGCACTGTTGGGGATTTAGGGCGCTCATGTCTGATTCTTAGGATATGTCTGATAGCTCTTGGTTTATTTTTTTCCCATTCACTTCAATGGTTGTTAAAATTAAACTTTCTGAACATCCTGTCTGTAACATTAGTGCCACAGTTCCCTAACCCTGGGTTAACACTCATTTGAACTTCTATGATGTTGTGATCAGATTATATTGTTTTTGTAACTGTTATGTCTCTGATTAGCTCCTCGTTGTTTGTGAATATCAAATCCAGGGTATTTTCATTTCTAGTGGAATCAATTATCTGTTGGTTCAATGAGTACTTTTCACAAAGCCTCTTTAGTTCCCTGGTATGTGCCTGTTGAGCCAGGGTGCTTCCAGATGTTTCTAGTATAACATTGCGTTGCGCCATCTTCCATTTTACATGAGGGAGATTAAAATCTCCAAAGAGTAAAATATTAGGTGTGGGATTTTCTAGCCTATCCAGATAGCTATAAATCTTCCTTAACTGATCAATGAATTCCTCAGCAGTTACTGATGGTGGTTCGTATACTAGGATAATTACGAAATTCCTATTTTCAACTTTAATGGCTAGGTTTTCTACTATATCATTCGTAGAATTCAGCACCTCTGTGCAACAGAAAGTATCTTTTACATAGAGTTCTACTCCTCCCTGTGTCCTATAAATTCTATCACATCTATACATGTTATAGTTTTCTATCTTTGGCTCTCTGTCCAAAACATCCCTTTTTTGTGTTTCTGTAAATGCTGCAAACATGGCATTCGCTTCTGATAGGAGTCCACTGACATAACTAACTTTGTCGTTTTTATTTGATTTCAAACCCTGAATATTTGCAAATATGAAGCAGGAATTACCATTTGGGACGTTTTGTTTTGCTGTGTTTCGATAATACCACTGGTGATGTACTACCTGGTATGGCCCCTAGTGTACATACCCCTGGTTTCTCCAGTACTGACTTTGCATTTGACTGAGTATCTATGTATCTCTCCTCTGCTCAGTGAATACATATTTAGGACTTTAAGGCGTTCCAGGAATTTTAAATATGTCTGCTGCCCTGAACGGGGCCGCAACTGAGCAATATTCCAAATAAGAAAGCACACGTGATTTGAAAAGTGTCATTATTGGCACTACTTCTCATGCTTTAAAAGTTCTCATTATCTACCACGTCATTATTTGGCTATCGTGACGTTGGTCTTATTGTGTTCTTTGAAAGAAAGGTCAGCTGACATAATTACTAGCAGGTCTTTCACCTATTCTTTTCCTTCAACTGGAAGATCCTCTTGAGTTTTGTATGAAGTGTTCCTTCTGAGTTTTTCAATCTTTCCATACCTAAGCAACTGGAGCTTATCATCATTAAACGTCATATTTGCCACTGCGCACTGGAAAACCCTTCTTACATATATCTCCCTGTATTTTTTCAGTGTCTTCTACCGAAGGGACTTTCATGCTTATTTTATTGTGATATTCAAATTATGGTACGAAACTGTGACGGGTATTTTTATCAGTCTGTCATGAGGGTAAGAAACAGCAGAGGTGTCAAGACAGCGCTTTGGAGTACTGAACTATTTTCCTCGCTGATGCTAGATTATGCTCTGTTTACCTCTGCTCTTTGCGTTTTATGTCTGTGGCCTTCATTTTGTGTGCAATCCCCTATGATCACATTTATCGCCTTTGCAAAAACTATGACATTTGTGTTTTGGTTTTCTTCCAACGCCTTTGTAATTCTGTCATAGTGGTTCAGCAGTTTGACAGGCATGATCTTCCAGTTCTAAAATCATGCTGGTTCGGGTTATGCTTATTGCGCTATTCCATGAAGTTTGTAATTTGATATCTCATCACGTTCGAAGATTTACATGATGTGGGATGGGCTACTTGACTAGTTTTTGGCTAGTACTCTGCTACCTCACTTACGCAAATCTGGTCCAGATGTTGAATGAGTTGGCATGTTTTCAATTTCTTTTTCTAATTCTATGGGATTAATTCTAATGTCAGCGATGTGGTCTGTGCGGCCTTCAGATGGAACAAGAAAGGCGTTTTTATTCTCGTTGCTGCTTTCATTTAATGGGTTGCTCAACATCGATTCATATTGATCTTTTAGAATTTCGCTCATTTCCTTTTCATCATCAGATTATGAACCTCTTCTTATTACTGGTCCAATTTCTACAGGTAGTTCATAGCTTGGATTTTGCAAATGAATAGAAATATTTGGGGTGTCTTACAATATCCTAGATGGCTTTTTGTTCCCTTTGGGCTTCTTCTGTCTGGTACAATAGCTTATGTTTTTGCTTTAAATTGGTGATCTCTTTGCTAAGAATACCTCTTATCTTACTACTGTCACCTTGTCATAGAACTCCAGTAGGTTTGTGATGCAGGATTTCTCGTCTCTGAATCCGTGCTGGTTGTCGTTGGTAAGCTCATTTCTTTCTAGGTTCTCCACCACTCTGATAATCTTCTCCTTACTTTGCATACTATACATGTCAGTGACACTGGTCTGTAGTTTAATGCTGCGTGTCTGTCTCCATTTTTCAAAATGTGTGTGTGTGTGTGTGTGTGTGTGTGTGTGTGTGTGTGTGTGGGTGTGTGTGTGTACAGTATGTGTGAGTACGGTGTGTTTGTGTGTGTATGTATGGTGTGTGTGAGTGTGTGTGAGTGTGTGTGTGTGTGTGTATGGTGTGTGTGAGTGTGTGTGTGTACAGTGTGTGTGTGTATGTGTGTGTACTCTCCTAGTTGTACTCACCTAGTTGTGGTTTCAGGGGTCGAGTCACAGTTCCTGGCCCCGCCTCTTCACTGGCCGCTACTCGGTCACTCTACCCGCTCCATGAGCTTTATCATACCTCACCTTAAAGCTATGTATGGATCCTGCCTCCACTATATCCCTTCCCAGACTATTCCACTTCTTGACAACTCTGTGACTGAAGAAATATTTCCTAACATCCCTGTGATTCATCTGAGTCTTCAACTTCCAACTGTGACCCCTCTTTGTGTCCCATCTTTGGAACATTCTGTCTCTGTCCACCTTGTCGATTCCTCTCAGTATTTTATATGTCATTATCATATCCCCCCTATCTTTCCAGTCTTCCAGTGTCGTCAGGTCGATTTCCCTTAACCTCTCCTCGTAGGACATACTCTTTAGCTCCGGGACTAGTCTTGTTGCAAACCTTTGCACTTTCTCTAGTTTCCTTACATGCTTGGCTAGGTGAGGGTTCCAAACTGGCGCTTCATACTCCAATATGGGTCTAAAGTACACAGTGTACAGGGTCCTGAATGATTCCTTATTAAGATTTCGGAAGGCTGTTCTTAGGTTAGCCAGGCGCCCGTATGCTGCACCAACACTGACCCAAGGACAGTAAACACAAAATCCCGAATATAGTTATTGTCTAATAAATCTCAAACTAGTCTTAAGTTTGCCTGATATACTTCAATATATGAGCTCTAATAGACACTATGTAACATGTCAAGACAAACCCATTGTCATTACTAATTTTACAATTTAGGTATTCTGAACTACCTCACTATTGTAAATCTAGTTAATCATTTGAAATTTGTACTCATTTGTAATTTGTAATATAGATTAAGAACTAGTATTAGACTGCCCGAAATGCCTAGCATGCACAGGCATGCTAGGCATGCTAATGGCCATCTTTGTAATTATTGTCTTATAAATGTAAATCACACATTGTAATCTTTACAGGAGATGTGCCCGGTGTTACACTCACCTCAAGATCCTTTTCCTTGAGTGAGGTTTGTAGTCTCTGGCCCTCTAGACGGTACTCCGTCTGTAGTCTTCTTTGCCCTTCCCAATCTTCATGACTTTGCACTTGGTGGGGTTGAGCTCCAGGAGCCAGTTGCTGGACCAGGCTTGCAGCCTGTCCAGATCCCTTTGTTGTTCTGCCTGATCCTCTTCCGACTGAATTCTTCTCATCAACTTCACATCATCTGTAAACAGGGACACTTCGGAGTCTGTTCCTTCCGTCATGTGTGTGTGTGTGTGTGTGTGTGTGTGTGTGTGTGTGTACTCACCTAGTTGTTGTTGCATGGGTCGAGACATAGCTCCTGGCCCTGCCTCTTCACTGGCCGCTACTGGGTCACTCTCCCTAGTCTGGGACTAGTTCTGGAACTAGCTTTGTTGTAAAGCTTTGCACGGTTTCCAGCTTATGATTTATCGAATGGGGTTCCATTGTGACAATGCATTCTTGAAGTCTGGCCCGGCAAATGGTGTGTGTTGGGTCATGGATGCCTCCTTGTTGAGGATTCTGAAAACTACCCTTAAATTTTCCAGCCTCATGTTTGCTGTGGTGGTTATTTGGCTGTTGTGTCTCTCAAGTAAAGTGCTCAGAATTATGCTCACCCCAGAGTTATCTTTGAAAGAGATTTGCAGATATTTTTCTCCGAGCCAGAACTCCGTTTCCAGTTATCTCTGCCCCAAGCAATCTTTTGGTCTTTGCATCTGCTGAGGATAAATTTTAATAGTCACGTGTCAATTAAGTCTTGCAGCTTGTCCAGTTTATTTGTAGTCATTTCTGGCGAACTACAGTTTGTATTTTCCTCATTACTTTCATATCTGCAAATAGGAAAACCTTCTGACATGTCATTTAAACTCACACAAGAAACAGTACCGATACTGATCTGTACAATGACCTCTTTCAGAACGCAACTCTTCACACTTCCTGGCCACAGAGTTATTTTGCTTCCTTACTAACAAGCATTCGTTGAACCAGTGAAGGGCTTTTCCTGTTATTCTTGCCTGCTCCTCTATATTTCGTCATACTCTCTTGTTAGTTACTGTGTCGAATTCCTTACATTCCAAAAATATACAGAATTTACCACCACGAAAACCATGGTGGCTATTGTTTATGAATCCGCTTCTTTTCCAGGTGCTCCACTACTCTTATGATAATTTCCCCCATAGCCCTACTATGCATGTGAGTGACACTGGCCTGTAGTGCTACCTGTCTCTATCGTATTCTAAATATCAAAACAACATTTGTTTTCCAGACCACTAGTAGCTACCCTCTGTGTGTGTGTGCACTCACCTAGTTGTACTCACCTAGTTGTGGTTGCAGGGGTCGATTCATAGCTCCTAGCCCTGCCTCTTCACTGGCCGCTACTGGGTCACTCTCCCTGCGCCATACCTCTTCTTAAAGCTATGATTGGAACCTGCCTCCACTTCATCGCTTCCCAAACTATTCCACTTCCTGACCACTCTGTGACTAAAGAAATACTTCTTAACATCCCTGTGATTCATCTGAGTCTTCAACTTCCAACTATGTCCCCTTGTTGCTGTGTCCCATCTCTGGAACATTCTGTCTCTGTCCACCTTTTCAATTCCTCTCAGTATTTTATATGTCGTTATCATGTCCCCCCTATCTCTCCTGTCCTCCAGTGTCGTCAGGTCGATTTCCTGTAACCTCTCCTCATAGGACATACCCCTTAGCTCCGGGACTAGTCTTGTTGCAAATTTTTGCACTTTCTCTAGCTTCTTTACGTGCTTGGCTAGGTGTGGGTTCCAAACTGGTGCTGCATACTCCAATATGGGGATAACGTACACAGTGTACAGGGTTCTGAACGATTCCTTATTAAGATGTCAGAATGCTGTTCTTAGGTTTGGTATGCGCCCGTATGCTGCAGCAGTTATTTGGTTGATGTGTGCCTCAGAAGATGTTCCTGGTGTTATACTCACCCCAAGATCTTTTTCCTTGATTGAGGTTTGTAGTCTTTGGCCCCTAGACTGTACTCCCTCTGCGGTCTTCTTTGCCCTTCCTTAATCTTCATGACTTTGCACTTGGTGGGGTTGAACTCCAGGAGTCAATTGCTGGACCAGGCTTGCAGCCAGTCCAGATCCCTTTGTAGTTCTGCCTGGTCCTCGTCCGATTGAATTCTTCTCATCAACTTCACATCATCTGCAAACAGGGACACTTCGGAGTCTATTCCTTCCGTCATGTCGTTCACAAATACCAGAAACAGCACCGGTCCTAGGACTGACCTCTGTGAAACCCCACTCGTCACAGACGCCCACTCTGACACCTCGCCACGTACCATGACTCGCTGCTGTCTTCCTGACAGGTATTCCCTGATCCATTGCAGTGCCTTCCCTGTTATCCCTGCCTGGTCCTCCAGCTTTTGCACTAATCTCTTGTGTGGAACTGTGTCAAACGCCTTCTTACAGTCCAAGAAAATGCAATCTACCCACCCCTCTCTCTCTTGTCTTACTGCTGTCACCCTGTCATAGAATTCCAGTAGGTTTGTGACACAGGATTTCCTGTCCCTGAAACCGTATTGGCCTTCATTGATAAGCTCATTCCATTTTAGGTGCTCCACCACTCTTCTCCTGATAATTTTCTCCATGACTTTGCATACTATACATGTCAGTGACACTGGTCTGTAGTTTAGTGCTTCATGTCTGTCTCTTTTTTTAAAAAAATGGGAATACATTTGCTGTCTTCTATACCTCAGGTAGTCTCCCTGTTTCAATAGATGTGTTGAAGATTGTTGTTAGTGGTACACATAGCGCCTCTGCTCCCTCTCTCAGGACCCATGGAGAGATGTCCGGCCCCATCGCCTCTGAGGTGTCTGGCTCACTCAGTAGCCCTTTCACTTCTTCCTCGGTTGCATGTATTGTGTCCAACACTTGGTGATGTACTCCACCTCTCCGTGTGTGTGTGTGTGTGTGTGTGTGTGTGTGTGTGTGTGTGTGTGTGTCTGTGTGTGTATGTGTGTGTGTGCGCGCGTGCGTTGCTCACACGTGAGCGTGTTCAACCAGGCATACACGGTGACCGCTGGAACTTTTTCTGAGTGTTTGTGTTTTATTGTGTGACAGGTGAGCGTGTTTGACCAGGCGCTCATCAATGAGGGTCGAGTCCAGTACGTTGAAGTTGGTACTAATGTCACCAACGATCACTTCGTCTTCGATGCTACCAACGGTATCTCCAGTCTCTCCCGCCTTATCTTTAAAATAGAGGTATGAGTTCCAAGCTGTAGTACCTTACTAGTCTCTGTGACCTTTCACGATATATCAGTAGTTAGCTACTTAATATTGTCACTTAAACTTGTGGGTGTTGCTTTGTGACTTTTTTATCAATGGTAATTCCGTTAAATATTCTGAATTATGTTGGCAATTATATAATGTCTAATAATAAATAATGATATTTATAGTTTGAGGAAAGTTATTCATTTTCTTGACCTTAAGTCCCTTTTTTTATATTCTTTTTCAACAGATCAAATTAAAATGAGGGAAAGTTAAATATGTTTTTTAACTAAGATAAACTGAATTCAACGATGACGGTTCATAACGTACCTTTATCAGTTCTATTTTTCTTGTATATTTTTATTACTTTTAATATATAACTCAGCATTGTTGTTGTTCCAGGTAATACCCAAGACGATTTACCTGTCAGCGGGGAGACTGGAGGTAGACGAGGGTTCGCAGACAATCATCACGGCATCAGTGGTGACAGTCCTGACGGAGTATTACACTGATAAGATCGCTCAGTACCTGGTGGCTGTGCAGCCGGTGGCAGGCCAGCTTGAGCTCACCTCCAGGCCTCGTGTGAGGGTTGAGGCTTTCACCCCTCTCCAGCTGCACCAGGGACTGATATTGGTGAGTAATAAAGGAAGTAGCAAAAACTGAGTGATGGAAGCTCCTGAAGTGACTGTTTAGGGAAGTGGGAGCACCTACACTAGAGCAGCTGTAGCAGAGACTGTGTGGTGCGTGTGAGCAGTTCTACATTGATTGCGTGCTTGAGTATCAGCAAATATTGCAGTGACTGTGTGAGTGTCAAATGCAACTAATGTGATATTTTATTGTGGCAACGTTTCGCTCTCCAGGAGCTTTGTCAAGCCGTTACAAACAATACATGGACACAGAAGGTACATACAGGCTTTGAGTGAGGTGTAGTACAATAAAATGTCTCATTAGTTGCACATGTGTCCTTTTACTTAACATATTGTCGGTAATTCTACCAATATTAATACGACTTACAGACTGCAGCAGATGCTGTTTGGATGAGTAACAGAAACAGTGTGGTTGATTGACACAGCGCAGCTGAAACTGTGTTTAAGTAACAGATTGCTATAGTGACTGTGTTGTTAATTGGGAGCTGCTGGAGCAGTAACTATAAGGGTGAGTATAACCAGTGATGGAGAAGAGAGGTATTCTTCATTCTTGGTTCTCTGGATGTCACAACGCCGTATGTCACTATACTGAGAGTATAAATGAAAAGCAAGTACTTTGTTTGTTTTCAAGAATTTATATTAACATTGTGTACCATACTTCTGGTAATGTTTCAATGGATTCTCAGTGAAAAAGGTGGGTTAATTTGTGTACATTAACCAGTTATAGAACAATAATTGTTCTCCAGAATCTACTAAATATTGAAAACTATGAATGTTTGCATTATGTAAGTTATACCATAGAAATTAAACAAAAACGCTTGTTTTTATTTTTGTTGTTCTCCTGGACGCCTCATTCCATCAGATCTCTCGCATTTCCATATTCTCGCTGCAGGAGCCAGTTTTAAATTGACCTGAGTGTCAAGATCGACGGCTCAGGACATAACCTGAAAGATGGTGAAAGTAATCATAACCCTCTTGAATGTTCTTTATAGTAAAGAATGAAAGGCAATTAGGGACTCTCGTAACGAGCAGAGCATTGGCGATCGACGTGCTGATCACTGCCATGAGAACTGCGGTAGTGTGCTGATCACTGCCATGAGAACTGCGGTAGTGTGCTGATCACTGCCATGAGAACTGCGGTAGTGTGCTGATCACTGCTATGAGAACTGCGGTAGTGTGCTGATCACTGCCATGAGAACTGCGGTAGTGTGCTGATCACTGCCATGAGAACTGCGGTAGTGTGCTGATCACTGCAATGATAACTGCGGTAGTGTTGGGCAGGGGACAGAAAATCCTGAGTAAGAGGTTGAAGGTGAATTCGGTAAACATCAGTACCAACAGAAGAGGGATTCATTTCCTGGTAGTGGTGGTCTGGTGATACTGTTGATAAAATAGCAAAGACTGCTCAAAGAAGAGGAGAGAGGCTTTTCATGTGAACAGGGGGCGGCGTAGTATGACCCTTGTGGGTTTAGCGGGTAGTTTTGGTACTACTACTACTACTACTACTACTACCACTACTACTAATAATAATAATAAATCATGAACAGAGGGTAAGGGAAAAGTTCCGGTGTCAAAGAGGACTGATGAGCATTAATAATAATAGGAGCACTAATGTGCTGGCAACGAAGTTTAACGTTAGATGTTTGGCTGAAGCCGTACGTTAATGTGTTTGAAAGCCATAACCGTGCTGAGATGCCTGAAGATCTCTGGTCGGCATAGTTGTGCTTCCAATTATGCATACCTGGAGTATACTTGGAGAGGGTTTCGGGGGTCAACGCCCCCGCGGCTCGGTCTGAAACCAGGCCTCATGGTGGATCAGGGTCTGATCAACTAGGCTGTTACTGCTGGCCGCACGCAAACTGACGTACGAACCACAGCCCGGCTGTGCTTCCAGTTATGTACTTCCAATTATGGACAGTTGTATTTTCAATGCAGTCCTATGAATATATCAGAACTACTTCGAGGGTGATGGATAGACAACATCGCCTCTCCACTGGTTCTGTTGCCTCCTGTGTATTCGACTGAATAAGCCTCTTGTGTGTGCGAAACGTGTCAGAATAAAGATATGTCTTACTTGTATACTTGTCGGTATTGCAAACCATTGTTATACTGACTTTGTCAAAGCAGCAGTTTTTTTTCTTTTGTGCTGCAGAATACCAGCAAAAGCATTGAAACTTTTGTTGAATTAATAGCGAATGTCACCTTGACTTTACATAAGGCAAAAAGAACATTTTTACGGAGAGCGTGGAACAGATGATCTAGCTATTGATAAAATGACACCATTGATGAGGCTTAAGGAACTTTGTAGCCAAGAAGAATACGCAACAGAAAAGTAGACACAAATGCAATATAAAGCAATAATTATAAATTAGACACATGTGCAACACTTTGTCGATGCGTTTCCGTAGTGAAGATACCGAAGTGTTGCATATGTGTCTAATTTATCAACTTGTCGGTTCTCTGAACCTCTAGAACTTGACTGGGAACGCTCATCCTCAGAGAAGACAATAAACGTACCTCAGGGAAAACTCGAGGTTCTACCCAGATCTGTTTGAATATTTTCTTCTCCTAAAATTAAGTCCTTTCTAAAATTTTCTCTTATACGTTTAAAGATATATTTTTTTAATTTATGTTAATATAAGAATTTATAATTTTGTACCAAGAAAAACTTTGAAAACCTACCTAACCTTATTACAACAAGCGCAATTTAATTTAGCCTAACCCAACTAAATATATTTTAGATACGTTAACATTAATTTAATAATAAACAAACACAATGAAATATATTTTTTTCGTTATGTTCAGAATGATTTTGGCGAAATTATTGCATACACAAATTTTCACTTGTCGTATATGGCAAGGTGAGCGTTGCTATTTAAGCCAAAATCGCAAGTTTTACCTAATATATATATATATATATATATATACATGTATATATATATATGTCGTGCCGATTAGGTAAAACTGGTCAATTAGCAAGAACTCATTTAAAATTAAGTCCTTTCTAAAAATTTCTCTTATACTTTTAAAGATATATATTTTTTTAATTTAAGTTAATGTAAAAATTTATAATTTTGTACCAAGAGAAACTTTGAAAACCTACCTAACCTTATTACAACAAGCGCAATTTAATTTAGCCTAACCCAACTAAATATGTTTTAGATACGTTAACATTAATTTAATAATAAACAAACACAATGAAATATATTTTTTTCTTTAGGTTCAGAATGATTTTTGCGAAATTATTGCATACACATATATTCGCTTGTCTTATATGGCAAGAAGAGCGTTGCTATTTAAGCCAAAATCGCAAGTTTTACCTAATCGGCACGACATCCTGGCAGACTACTCCAGTAGACCAGCTCCTCCCAAAGAGCACAAACAGTCCCACTGGGACAAACCGATCATGGAAAAAATTTCCAACACAATGCTCACCAACGCTTCAGGAAAGGACAAAGCTCGTCTCCTAGCGGTGAACGCACCACACTCAGGAGATTTCCTTCTTGCTGTTCCCAATTCCTCTCTGGGCACTCGACTCGACCCACAGGCCATTCGGATTGGTGTTGCTCTTCGCCTAGCCGCCCCCATACTCACCGAACATAGGTGTATTTGCGGCAGGGCGACGGCTGATCAATTCGGACTTCATGGTCTAGTGTGTCACACATCAGAAGGGAAGTATGCTAGACATGAGGAGGTCAATGACATCATAAAGAGAAGCCTCGCCACAGCCCGTTGCCCAGCTCAACGGGAACCCCAAGTGCAGAGGTCTGATGGAAGTCAAAAGCGTTCTGATGGAGCCACCATGCTACCCTGGAAGGATGGTAAGCAGATTGCTTGGGACTACACCTGTGCTGCCACATTGGCAGACACCTACCTGCCATACTCCTTAGCCGAAGGGGGTGGAGCTGCCAGCCACAGGGAGACCCAGAAGACCCGCAAATATGAAGACCTTCCCTCTTGCTATAACTTCATCCCAATAGCGTCGGAGACCCATGGAGCATGGGGCAAGTGTGCTCTAAAGTTTCTCAAGGAGCTGGGTGGAAAACTCATCATAGAAACCAAGGACCACAGGGCGACCAGCTTCCTCTTTCAGAGACTCAGTGTTGCGATCCAGAGGGGAAATGCCTGCAGTATTCTGGGCACGCGGCCCACTGCCGGGGAGTTGGACGAAGTATTTGACATGTAGCTCTGAGTTGTTATCTATGTTGTTTTACTCCCCATTGTATTTTGTCTTGAAATAAAGTTTGCAAAAAAAGACGGGGTGGTAGGGGAAGTGGAATATTCAAATGGCTTCAGAAAGAAATCTAAATATTCTTCCTTGAAGTCTTTTATCCACTTCTCCGAGGCAATGGGTCCCACAATTGACACCAGAGGTGGACCCTATCTATATATATATATATATATATATATATATATATATATATATATATATATATATATATATATATATATATATATATATATATATATATATATATATATATATTAGTGCCGATTAGGTAAAACTTGCGATTTTATCCTAAATAGCAACGCTCACATTCCCATATAAGACAAGTGAAAATTTGTGTATGCAATAATTTCGCCAAAATCATTCTGAACATAACGAAAAAAATATATTTCATTGTGTTTGTTTATTATTAAATTAATGTTAACGTATCTAAAATATATTTAGTTGGGTTAAGCTAAATTAAATTGCGCTTGTTGTATATATATATATATATATATATATATATATATATATATATATGTCGTGCCGATTAGGTAAAACTGGTCAATTAGCAAGAACTCATCTAAAATTAAGTCCTTTCTAAAATTTTCTCTTATACGTTTAAAGATATATTTTTTTCATTTATGTTAATGTAAGAATTTATAATTGTGTACCAAGAGAAACTTTGAAAACCTACCTAACCTTATTACAACAATCGCAATTTAATTTAGCCTAAGCCAACTAAATATATTTTAGATACGTTAACATTAATTTAATAATAAAGAAACACAATGAAATATATTTTTTTCGTTATGTTCAGAATGATTTTGGCGAAATTATTGCATACACAAATTTTCACTTGTCTTATATGGCAAGGTGAGCGTTGCTATTTAAGCCAAAATCGCAAGTTTTACCTAATCGGCACGACATATATATATAATATATATATATATATATATATATATATATATATATATATATATATATATATATATATATATATATATATATATATATATATACGTATATATATATATATATATATATATATATATATATATATATATATATATATATATATATATATATATATATATATATATATATATATATATATATATATATATATATATATGTAGTAGGTTGGTAGACAGCAACCACCCAGGGAGGTACTACCGTCCTGCCAGGTGACTGTGAAACAGAAACCTGAAACTGTTTTACGTGATGGTAGGATTGCTGGTGTCTTTTTTCTGTCTCATAAACACGCTGGATAACAGGTATATCTAGCTACTTCTACTTACACTTTAGGTCACACTACACTGGCATACACATGCATATATATACATACACACATCTAGGTTTTTCTTCTTTTTCTTAATAGCTCTTGTTCTTTTTATTTTATCTATTGTCAATGGGGAAGTGGAAAAGAATCTTTCCTCCGTAAACCATGCGTGTCGTATGAGGCGACTAAGATGCCGGGAGCAATGGGCTAGTAACCCCTTCTCCTGTACAAATCATCTAAAAACGAGAAGAAGAAAAACTTTATAAAATTGGGTTGTCTGAATGTGCGTGGATGTAGTGCGGATGATAAGAAAGAGATGATTGCCCATGTTATGAATGAAAAGAAGTTGGATGTCCTGGCCCTAAGCGAAACAAAGCTGAAGGGGGGTAGGCGAGTTTCAGTGGGGAGAAATAAATGGGATTAAGTCAGGAGTATCTGAGAGAGTTAGAGCTAAGGAAGGGGTAGCAATAATGTTGAAGGATCAGTTATGGAAGGAAAAGAGGGAATATAAATGTGTAAATTCAAGGATTATGTGGATTAAAATAAGGGTCGGATGCGAAAAGTGGGTCATAATAAGCGTGTATGCACCTGGAGAAGAGAGGAGTGTAGAGGAGAGAGAGAGATTTTTTGAGATGTTAAGCGAATGTATAGGAACTTTTGAACCAAATGAGAGAGTAATTGTGGTAGGGGACCTAAATGCTAAAGTGGGAGAAACATGCAGAGAGGGTGTAGTAGGTAAGTTTGGGGTGCCAGGTGTAAATGATAATGGGAGCCCTTTGATTGAACTTTGTATAGAAAGGGGTTTAGTTATAGGTAATACATATTTTAAGAAAAAGAGGATAAATAAGTATACAAGATATGATGTAGGGCGTAATGACAGTAGTTTGTTGGACTATGTATTGGTAGATAAAAGACTGTTGAGTAGACTTCAGGATGTACATGTTTATAGAGGGGCCACAGATATATCAGATCACTTTTTAGTTATAGCTACAGTGGGAGTAAAAGGTAGATGGGATACAAGGAAAATAGAATCAGTAAGTAAAAGAGAGGTGAAGGTTTATAAACTAAAAGAGGAGGCAGTTAGGGTAAGATATAAACAACTATTGGAGGATAGATGGGCTAGTGAGAGTGTAGGCAATGGGGTCGAAAATGTATGGGGTAGATTTAAAAATGTAGTGTTAGAGTGTTCAGCAGAAGTTTGTGGTTACAGGCGAGTAGGTGCGGGAGGAAGAGGAGCGATTGGTGGAATGATGATGTAAAGAGAGTAGTAAGGGAGAAAAAGTTAGCATATGAGAGGTTTTTACAAAGTAGAAGTGATGCAAGGAGGGAAGAGTATATGGAGAGAAAAAGAGAGGTTAAAAGAGTGGTGAAGCAATGTAAAAAGAGAGCAGATGAGAGAGTGGGTGAGATGTTATCAGCAAATTTTGTTGAAAATAAGAAAAAGTTTTGGAATGAGATTATTAAGTTGAGGAAGCCTAGAGAACAAATGGATTTGACAGTTAAAAATAGGAGAGGAGAGTTATTAAATGGAGAGTTAGAGGTATCGGGAAGATGGAGAGAATATTTTGAGGATTTGTTAAATGTTGATGAAGACAGGAAGCTGTGATTTCGTGTGTAGGGCAAGGAGGAATAACATCTTGTAGGAGTGTGGAAGAGCCAGTTGTGGGTGTAGGGGAAGTTCGTGAGGCAGTGGGTAGAATGAAAGGGGGTAAGGCAGCTGGGATTGATGGGATAAAGATAGAAATGTTAAAAGCAAGTGGGGATATAATTTTGGAGTGGTTGGTGCTATTATTTAATAAATGTATGGAAGAGGGTAAGGTACCTAGGGATTGGCAGAGAGCGTGTATTGTTCCTTTGTATAAAGGCAAAGGGGACAAAAGAGAGTGCAAAAATTATAGGGCAATAAGTCTGTTGAGTGTACCTGGTAAAGTGTATGGTAGAGTTATTATTGAAAGAATTAAGAGTAAAACAGAAAGCAGGATAGCAGATGAACAAGGGGGCTTTAGGAAAGGTAGGGGTGTGTAGACCAAGTGTTTACAGTGAAACATATAGGTGAACAGTATTTGGATAAGGGTAAAGATGTTTTTGTGGCATTTATGGATTTGGAAAAGGCGTATGATAGGGTAGATAGGGGGCAATGTGGCAGATGTTGCAGGTGTATGGAATAGGAGGAAGGTTACTGAAAGCAGTGAAGAGTTTTTATGAGGATAGTGAGGCTCAGGTTAGAGTGTGTAGGAGGGAAGGGGACTATTTCCCAGTAAAAGTGAGCCTTAGACAAGGATGTGTGATGTCACCGTGGTTGTTCAATATATTTATAGATGGGGTTGTAAGAGAAGTGAATGCGAGGGTCTTGGCAAGAGGTGTTGGGCTAAAAGATAAAGAGCAAATACAAAGTGGGAGTTGTCACAGTTGCTTTTTGCTGATGACACTGTGCTTTGGGAGATTCTGAAGAGAAGCTGCAGAGGTTAGTGGATGAATTTGGTAGGGTGTGTAAAAGAAGAAAATTGAAAGTGAATATAGGAAAGAGTAAGGTGATGAGGATAACAAAAAGAATAGGTGACGAAAGATTGGATATTAGATTGGAGGAGAGAGTATGGAGGAGGTGAATGTATTCAGATATTTGGGAGTGGACATGTCGGCGGATGGGTCTATGAAGGATGAGGTGAATCATAGAATTGATGAGGGAAAAGGGTGAGTGGAGCACTTCGAGTCTGTGGAGACAAAGAACCTTGTCCATGGAAGTAAAGAGGGAATGTATGAGAGTATAGTTATACCAACGCTCTTATATGGGTGTGAAGCATGGGTGATGAATGTTGCAACGAGGAGAAGGCTGGAGGCAGTGGAGATGTCATGTCTGAGGTCAATGTGTGGTGTGAATATAATGCAGAGAATTCGGAGTTTGGAAATTAGGAGGAGGTGCGGGATTACCAAAACGATTGTCCAGAGAGCTGAGGAGGGGTTGTTGAGGTGGTTTGGACATGTAGAGAGAATGGAACGAGACAGAGTGACTTCAGAGTGTATAAATCTGTAGTGGAGGGAAGGCGGGGTAGGGGTCGGCCTAGGAAAGGTTGGAGGGAGGGGTAAAGGAAGTTTTGTGTGCGAGGGGCTTGGACTTCCAGCAAGCATGTGTGAGCGTATTTGATAGGAGTGAATGGAGGCATATGGTTTTAATACTTGACGTGCTGTTGGAGTGTGAGCAAAGTAACATTTATGAAGGGATTCAGGGAAACCGGCAGGCCGGACTTGAGTTCTGGAGATGGGAAGTACAGTGCCGGCACTCTGAAGGAGGGGTGTTAATGTTGCAGTTTTATAACTGTAGTGTAAAGCACCCTTCTGGCAAGACAGTGATGGAGTGAATGATGATGAAAGTTTTTCTTTTTCGGGCCACCCTGCCTTGGTGGGAATCGGCCGATGTGTTAATAAATAAATATATATATATATATATATATATATATATATATATATATATATATATATATATATATATATATATATATATATATATATATATATATATATATATATGCAAGACAACCACTATGAAAAAATAGAAGAATTCCAAGCGCTTTCGTGACTACTCACATTACCAAGGAACTATAAAAGGAAACGTGAGAAGAAGGCTTATAAAAAGGCAGAATACACCTCACAGTCACATCACACTAACGAAGACAACACCTCACACCTTACGAATTTGTAGTCCAGAGTTCATAGATGAAGAAATCTCTAAAATTTATGAAATAGCTAATGATTTAAAATACCCAAGAAACATAATTGATAAATCTTTTAAAATAGCTAGGAATACTTTTTACAATCCAAAAAGGGACAACCAACCTTATTCAACCAAAAATATGTTGGTTCTCCCTTACCATGAAAACTTGGTTGATATGCCTTCTTTTCTTAAGAATTTTTATATCAAAGTTGTATTTAAAAATCTTGATACAGTAAAAAGACTTTTGATAAAAAATTCCCCCCAAAATGCTGACAGATGTGTCTATAAGATTCCCTGTAAAATATGCGATAAAGTTTATTATGGTCAAACTGGTAAAAGTCTTGAACTAAGATTAAAATAACATAAATATAGCATTAGAACTGGACAAGATTCTAATGCTCTATTTATTCATGTGAGAGACTTTAACCATTCAATTGATTTTCAAAATGCTGAGAAGGTTGTATCAAGCAAGTCCATGGTTGAGAGGAATATAATAGAATCATGTTTCATTAAAAGCAGTTTTGAAAATAATATGAATATTTCTTTTGGTTTATATAAATTGGATTCATTTATAATTAATAAAATTTGGGAAGAATTTAATGATAAATTGGACTAATCTTAATTCTTGGGAAGAGTTTCAGGTCCTTTCTTATGTTCCTCTTCACAGAGTCGTGAGATGTTACGCTACTGTGAGGTGTTGTCTTTGTTAGTGTGATGTGACTGTGAGGTGTATTCTGCCTCTATATTGATAAGCACATTCCCAACATCTTTTCTAATATCACATTCAAAGTATCTACCGCCACATACACTTCCATCAAAGACGTCACTTTGCTGGAGGTATACGTAATTCGTTGCAATGATAAGTGTTCTCTAAGCCCATTGTAATCTGCTAAGCGAAAGTCTGGGACATTTACTGAATTATCCCTACTATCATACTTCCATTCAATGCTAAAGGTAATTGATTTGTGGTCGCTTGTGCCGAGCTCCTTACTATGTTATTATGCCTTGTGGCCTTAATTTCCTGCCATAGTAGTCTCCCTTGGTCCCTATCTAAGTTTGGGGGACGGTATATCGAGTTTGGGGGACGGTATATCGAGTTTGGGGGACGGTATATCGAGTTTGGGGGACGGTATATCGAGTTTGGGGGACGGTATATCGAGTTTGGGGGACGGTATATCGAGTTTGGGGGACGGTATATCGAGTTTGGGGACGGTATATCGAGTTTGGGGGACGGTATATCGAGTTTGGGGGACGGTATATCGAGTTTGGGGACGGTATATCGAGTTTGGGGGACGGTATATCAAGTTTGCGGGACGGTATATCGAGTTTGGGGGACGGTATATGTACCCAGTAGGTTTGCTACAGTGGTTCTCAATTATTATATTTTTGTTTCTATTGGTGGGCCCTGTCTCTTCATACGTCTTCAAGTTTTTTTTTTCGCTTCTCCTTTGGCTTAACATTTCTCCAGCTTTATATTGTATCAGAGTATAGAGCAGAATTCTTCTCCAGGCTCAAAAATTAACCACCTCAAACATGCTTCTTCGAGAGTGATGAAGTGTTTACGTCGTCTCTACATCTCCACTCCATCTTCTGTCTCCTCCACTCCATCTTCTGTCTCCTCCACTCCATCTTCTGTCTCCTCCACCCCATCTTCTGTCTCCTCCACTCCATCTTCTGTCTCCTCCACTCCATCTTCTGTCTCCTGCACTCCATCTTCTGTCTCCTCCACTCCATCTTCTGTCTCCTCGTCTCCTCCACTCCATCTTCTGTCTCCTCGTCTCCTCCACTCCATCTTCTGTCTCCTCCATATTTGAGTTAAGAAGTGAGATATTTGTGAAACATTTGGGAATATTTATTGTGAAAATGTTTTGCCAACAAGTGGCGTTTTTCAGTCCAGTACAGAGAAGAACGGTGGAAGATGAGGAGTATGAGGTAATCAGTCCCTAATCCTTAAACCGACGTATTCAGTCCATTAGTCTTGAGAAAATTAGGATATGCTCAGAAAAGTGGCTTATATACTATCATACTTCCATTCAATGCTAAAGGTAATTGATTTGTGGTTGCTTACGCCAAGTTCCACTGTAATTTGTAAATTATTAACAAGGGTTTCCTTGTTTGCCAGAAGCAAGTCAAGTAGGTTATTTTCCCTTGTAGGTTCTGTAACAAACTGCTTTAAAAAACAATCCTGAACTACCTCTAAGAAGGCGTTAGACTCTATATTCCCAGTTAAGGAATTCCAATCAATCTGACTAAAGTTAAAGTCTCCTAGAATTACATCGTTATCATGCCTTGTGACCTTAACAATTTCCGCTAACAAAGTTTGGGGGATGGTATATCACACCTAAAATTTTATTTTTCATGCCCCTCTGAAAATTCTAATCAGACAGATTCTGTATGTGTTATTTCAGATCTTTATTCCAGTTTTTATGTAGCTGTTGAAGCGATCTCGGTCAAAGAGTGCCAACCCACCCTCATATCCGATGTTTATATCTACTTTAAACAATTTAAAACCTAGAATGTGACATTCAGCATCATGTCTCGATTTTTCATATTAAACCATGTCTCAGTTATGGCAAATACGTCAATGTTACCAGCACTTGCAACTAATCTCAACTCGTTCATCTTATTTCTAGCACAACGACTATTTGTATAAAATAAATTTAGAAACCCTTCCTTCTCTTTTCCCTTTCTGCTCATTTGTGTTCTTCCACTATGGCTCTTACTGTCTTTTACACTTAATGTCACTGGCTTTCCAATATTCACCACTAACTCTACCTCATTTTGCCTATAACTGAGACTTCACTGCCTTCCAACAAAACCCCATACCACTACTATGTCTAGTTTAAAGCTTTAACAGCTCCCTCCACTGCATTGGCCAGTGTTCCCACCCCGGACCTAGATAAGTGAACTCCATCCCTGACATGCATGTCATTTGTGTCATAGAAGAGGTCCCAGGTGTCTATGAATGTTACTGCATTTTCCTCACAGTGTTTGTCCAGACAGCAATTGACACCAATTGCCCTGGACAACCATTCATTTCCAACTCCTCTCCTGGGCAAAATGCCACATATCACAGGGTTCCCTCCCTTCCTAATTATGTCTATTGCTGACCTATACCTATTAATCAGGTCCTTCTATATCTGCCAACATCGTTGCCTCCAGCACTGAGACAGATAATTATCCTATTATAATAGGATTGCTCCCATTACCTCTGATGATGTCTTTGAGACTGCTAACAACATCCTCCTGCCCAGCCCCAGGAAAACACACCCTCTGTCTCTGCCTAACTCTAAGACAAAAAGCCCTATCCATAAACATAATCTGACTGTCCCCAACTAAAACAATGTTCTTACCTCGACTGGCGGTGTGCGTGACGTTCTCGATGGTCTTTGTAGAGATGGTCTTTGCTAGGATGTGTCTTAACTGGTTGGCTTCACTGTGTCGTTAACAATGGTCCTTGTTGGAACTGTCTTCGTTGGAAGGTCTTGGATTGTAGATTCGAATTCGTTTGATAACAAGGAAAAAGAGTTGCTGGTTTTCACAGCAGTCTCCTGGACCTTCTTCGTCTTCAGCTTCGTCCCTTCATTTCCTATTAGCATCCATTCATTGGTCCGATCATTGACGATGTTGTTCCTGGGACAATCCTTACACATACCCTTCTGTCGTTGAATTTCTCTTTTTGCTTCCATTAATTCTGCCTTAAGCTTAAAATTAAGATATAGCTGCTCATAGTCGAGGGAAGTAAGTCATCATCACAATCTCAGGTAGCTAAGAACAGAGAGGACACTAGTCACATCACAACTGCTTCACTGACGCTACTCGGAAGTTTGTTCAACTCATCCACAACTCTATTAACAAACCACTGTTTTCCTATACCTTTTCTAAATCTATTTTTTTTTCAACTTGTGCCCATACCTGTGAGTCTTCTCTTGGTTAGATATTTTAACATGTTACTTATTCTAATTCTATGCCTTTCCAGAGACTTCAGATTCATTGCCCTCAGTTTATCCTCATAGGAAAGATTACTGATACATGGTATAAACTTTGCATACCATTACACTTATTAAGTAAATGTAGATTCATGGCCTGGTTTAGAGGCCAGTGTTTGAATGAGATACCTGTATTCAAAATCAGAATTAATATCATTATGCTTGATTAGCAATATATTTTTTGTCAAGCTACTCATCTCATGGTACTATTTTAATACAATAAATTATTAATATCACAGCTGATCTCAACTGTTTCAGAGGCTCTTCTTAGTGTTATGAATAATGTTAAAATTGTTATGTATCTTTTGCTCTTCTATAGATTCCATAAATGGTCGAGTTTCTTGGAGATGCATCCATTAGGACAGTTTTAAATATAATGCAGTGTTTTTGTTTTGGTAGCTAAGGTGTGTTAGTTACTCCAGCCCCTTCGGGGTCCCCCACCACTTTTGGGATGTGGAATAATTTTATGAGGTTTTGATGTATAACAGAATGAAGGAAGAGCATGCACCATTTTTGTATTATCTTAACACGAAGGTAAGGTGACACTAAAACAGGAAACACAGTGTTATACCGGGGATGAACGAGTGTGATACCTAATCAGTAGGGGTTCAGAGCAGGTCCCTTGTGCCTCAAGCAGTTACGGGACCACTATGATGCACTGGAGGACAAAGAGAATGCAGATGTAGTATACAAATATTTTGCAAAAGTCTTCGACTAGTGCATAAAATACATACTGAAGGATTAATTGGAAAAGTGGGCTGATGATTCTTTAATTTTATTTCTAAGAGAACTCAGAGAGCAATACTAAACGGAGTTAAATCAGAAGCTGTTAAAGTGAAAAGCTTTCTTCCACAAGGTACAGTACTAACCCCCATCCTTTTCCTTATCCTCCTATCCGACATAGACGGAGATGTAAACCATAGCACCGCAAGTTACTTTGCAGACAATACTAGAATTTGCATGAGTGTCATCCATCGAGGACACTGCAAATCTGGATATAAACCAGTGTCTTCGAATCTGTCTTCAATATGATGTACAATGAAGTAAATTTCCAGCTACTCCAGTATGGAAAACTGGAAGAATTATAAGCTAAAACAGAGTATAAGACCAATTTTAACCACACAATGGAACGAAAAATTAATTTGAAGGATTTAGGAGTGATAATGTCAGAGAATCTCACCTTCAAGGACCACACCAGTGTAATTATCATAACTGAAACTGTTTTACATGATGGTCGGATTGCTGGTGTCTTTTTTTTATGTCTCATAAACACGCTGGATAACAGGTATATCTAGATACTTCTACTTACACTTAGGTAACACTACACAGGCATACACATGCATATATATACATACACACATCTAGGTTTTTCTTATTTTTCTTAATAGCTCTTGTTCTTCTTTATTTCCTCTATTGTTCATGGGGAAGTGGAAAAGAATCTTTCCTCCGTAAGTCATACGTGTCATATGAGGCGACTAAAATGCCGAGAGCAATTGGATAGTAACCCCTTCTCCTATATTCATTTACTAAAAAAGAGAAGCAGAAAAACTTTATAAAACTGGGATGTTTGAATGTGCGTGGATGTAGTGCGGATGATAAGAAAGAGATGATTGCTGATGTTATGAATGAAAAGAAGTTAGATGTCCTGGCCCTAAGCGAAACAAAGCTGAAGGGGGTAGGCGAGTTTCAGTGGGGAGAAATAAATGGGATTAAGTCAGGAGTATCTGAGAGAGTTAGAGCTAAGGAAGGGGTAGCAATAATGTTGAAAGATCAGTTATGTTAGGAGAAGAGGGAATATAAATGTGTAAATTAAAGGATTACTTGGATTAAAATAAGGGATGCGAAAAGTGGGTCATAATAAGCGTGTATGCACCTGGAGAAGAGAGGAGTGTAGAGGAGAGAGAGATATTTTGGGAGATGTTAAGCGAATGTATAGGAACTTTTGAAACAAGTGAGAGAGTAATTATGGTAGGAGAACTAAATGCTAAAGTAGGAGAAACATGCAGAGAGGGTGTGGTAGGTAAGTTTGGGGTGCCAGGTGTAAATGATAATGGGAACCCTTTAATTGAACTTTGTATAGAAAGGGGTTTAGTTATAGGTAATACATATTTTAAGAAAAAGAGGATAAATAAGTATACAAGATATGATGTAGGGCGTAATGACAGTAGTTTGTTGGACTACGTATTGGTAGATAAAAGACTGTTGAGTAGACTTAAGGATGTACATGTTTATAGAGGGGCCACAGATATATCAGATCACTTTTTAGTTGTAGCTACAGTGGGAGTAAAATGTAGATGGGATACAAGGAAAATAGAAGAAGTAAGTAAGAGAGAGGTGAAGGTTAAAACTAAAAGAGGAGGCAGTTAGGGTAAGATATAAACAACTATTGGAAGATAGATGGGCTAGTGAAAGTGTAGGCAATGGGATCGAAGACGTATGGGGTAGGTTTAAGAATGTACTATTAGAGTGTTCAGCAGAAGTTTGTGGTTATAGGAAAGTGGGTACGGGAGGGAAGAAGAGCGATTGGTGGAATGATGATGTAAAGAGAGTAGTAAGGGAGAAAAAGTTAGCATATGAGAGGTTTTTACAAAGTAGAAGTGATGCAAGGAGGGAAGAGTATATGGAGAGAAAAATATAGGTTAAGAGAGTGGTGAAGCAATGTAAAAAGAGAGCAAATGAGAGAGTGGGTGAGATGTTATCAACGAACTTTTTTGAAAATAAGAAAAAGTTTTGGAGTGAGATTAATAAGTTGAGGAAGCCTAGGGAACAAATGGATTTGACAGTTAAAAATAGGAGAGAAGAGTTATTAAATGGAGAGTTAGAGGTATCGGGAAGATGGAGGGAATATTTTGAGAAGTTGTTAAATGTTGATGAAGACAGGGAAGCTGTGATTTCGTGTATAGGGCAAAGGAGGAATAACATCTTGTAGGAGTGTGGAAGAGCCAGTTGTGAGTGTGGGGAAAGTTCGTGGGGCAGTGGGTAGGATGAAAGGGGGTAAAGCAGCTGGGATTGATGGGATAAAGATAGAAATGTTAAAAGCAGGCGGGGATATAGTTTTGGAGTGGCTGGTATTATTTAATAAATGTATGGAAGAGGGTAAGGTACCTAGGGATTGGCAGAGAGCGTGTATAGTTCCTTTGTATAAAGGCAAAGGGGACAAAAGAGAGTGTAAAAGTTATAGGGGAATAAGTCTGTTGAGTATACCTGGTAAAGTTTATGGTAGATGTTATTATTGAAAGAATTAAGAGTAAGACGGAGAGCAGGATAGCAGATGAACAAGGGGGCTTTAGGAAAGGTAGTGGGTGTGTAGACCAAGTGTTTTCAGTGAAACATATATGTGAACAGTATTTAGATAAGGGTAAAGAAGTTTTTGTGGCATTTATGAATTTGGAAAAGGCGTATGATAGGGTGGATAGGGGGGCAATGTGGCAGATGTTGCAGGTGTATGGAATAGGAGGTTGGTTACTGAAAGAAGTGAAGAGTTTTTATGAGGATAGTGAGGATCAGGTTAGAGTGTGTAGGAGAGAGGGAGATTATTTCCCAGTAAAAGTAGGCCTTAGCCAAGGATGTGTGATGTCACTGTGGTTGTTCAATATATTTATAGATGGGGTTGTAAGAGAAGTGAATTCGAGGGTCTTGGCAAAAGGTGTGGGGTTAAAAGATGAAGAATCAAATACAAAGTGGGAGTTGTCACAGTTGCTTTTTGCTGGTGACTCTGTGCTTTTGGGAGATTCTGAAGAGAAGTTGCAGAGGTTGGTGTATTAATTTTGTACGGTTTGTGAAAGAAGAAAATTGAAAGTGAATATAGGAAAGAGTAAGGTAATGAGGATAACAAATGGGTTAGGTGACGAAAGATTGGATATCAGATTGGAGGGAGAGAGTATGGAGGAGGTGAATGTATTCAGATATTTAGGAGTGGACATGTCAGCAGATGGGTTTATGAAGGATGAGGTGAATCATAGAATTGATGAGGGGAAAAGGGTGAGTGGTGCACTTCGGAGTCTGTGGAGACAAAGAACTTTGTCCATGGAAGTAAAGAGGGGAATGTATGAGAGTATAGTTATACCAACACTCTTATATGGGTGTGAAGCATGGGTGATGAATGTTGCAACAAGGAGAAGGCTGGAGGCAGTGGAGATGTCATGTCTGAGGTCAATGTGTGGTGTGAATATAATGCAGAGAATTCGGAGTTTGGAAATCAGGAGGAGGTGCGGGATTACCAAAACTATTATCCAGAGGGCTAAGGAGGGGTGGTTGAGGTGGTTCGGACATGTAGAGAGAATGGAAAGAAACAGAATGACTTCGAGAGTGTATAAATCTGTAGTGGAGGGAAGGCGGGGTAGGGGTCGGCCTAGGAAATGCTGGAGGGAGGGGGGTAAAGGAGATTTTGAGTGCGAGGGGCTTGGATTTCCAGCAAGCATGCGTGAGAGTATTTGATAGGAGTGAATGGAGACAAATGGTTTTTAATACTTGACGTGCTGTTGGAGTGTGAGCAAAGTAACATTTATGAAGAAATTCAGGGAAACCGGCAGGCTGGACTTGAGTTCTGGACTCTGAAGGAGGGATGTTAATGTTGCAGTTTTATAAGTGTAGTGTAAAGCACCCCTCTGGCAAGACAGTGATGGAGTGAAAGATGATGAAAGTTTTTCTTTTCCGGGCCACCCTACCTTGGTGGGAATCGGCCGATGTGTTAATAAAATAATAAATGTCAGAGGATCTCACCTTCAAGGACCACAACAGTGTAATGATCATAACTGCTAGGAAAGTTAAAGGATGGATAATGAGGACCCTCAAAACAAGCCAGTGATGATTCTCTATATAGGCTGGAATACTGCTGTATACTTACCGCCCCCTTCAGGACGGGCAAAACTGCAGAACTAGAAAATTTACAGAGGACCTTCACTGCATGTGTAAGTTCAGTAAAGCACCTCACTTACTGGGAAAATTTGAAGTCCCTTGACTTGTACTCTGGAGCGCAGGTGAGAATGCAGTAACAACCTGGCTGATCAAGCCCTTATCCACTGCAAAGACCAGGCACTTAACAAGTGGCATCTCTGAAAGCCACTTAAGTATGTATGATACTAAGAGGTATTCCTCAAAGCATTCACCTTTATTCATTATTCAAATGTCCAGCTGATCTTCTGCGTCCCCACCCTTCCTTCACAGTGTAGCAAGTGTACTTCCCACCTCCAGGTCTTGTCTTGTGCGTCACCACCCGTCCTTCACAGTGTAGCAAGTGTACTTCCCACCTCCAGGTCTTGTCAGGTTTTATTTTTAAAAATATACTCTACTGGAGGCGCTAAACGTAATGCCATAATTTAAGAGAGTGTGTATTGGAAAGAGGTTAAATAGTGTGTGAATTCCTCGCTCATACATTAACAAGGCATGTAATTTTTTCCCCTTTGCAAATTATAAAATATTAAAAACTAGACATGCTTACATTATATAAATTTGTGCCTTGGCTATATCAGTAATTTTTTGTTCAATTTTTATTCAGAATATGTATTACGCCAGAGATGAGTGTGCATTCTCTGTGCTAGGTGCATAAGGTTGCTCTTGACAAGAACTTGTTTTTAACATAAGAAAATTGTGATATTAATTAATAAATTTGTAGTCAGTTCATATTTAATTATTACTGCTGGAGAACGTTTTTTTTTTTAACACATCGGCTCTCTCTCCCAGCAAACTCACCATCATTCATACAATAGCTGTCTTGCCAGTGGTATGTTGGCAATACCGTTCAGGTGATTCTCTGAACTGTAACATCCCTCTCATTCTTTAAAGTGCAGCCACTGAACCTCCCACTTCCAGGACTCAAGTTCGGAAAGTGGGACTTTACTTTCCTCTCTGACCTCCTCGCTGCCCCTCCTTTGACTTTTTATCAGCAACATTATTACACCGACTCCTCACCACCCTTACTAACGCTACCTCTGGCATACTCTTCAGCCTCACTGGTCTCTGATCAGCAATGTTACCCCCTACTCTGCAGCATTGTATGACCCTAATTAGTGGGTTTAGCACTTAGTTATGATTCTAATGATAATATTTGTCAGTATTGCATGCTTTTACTATAATTAAGAACATAAGAACATAAGAAAGGAGGAACACTGCAGCAGGCCTGTTGGCCCATTCTAGGCAGGTCCTTCACATTCCATCCCACCAACAGAATATTTGTTCAACCTAATTTTCAATGCTACCCAAAAAATAAGCTTTGATAATTTTATTTACTCATGTGCAATTCCCACTCAAATCCAACCCCTTTCACTCATGAATTTATCCAACCTAAATTTAAAACTACCCAAGGTCCTTGCTTCAATAACCCTACTAGGCAGACTGTTCCATTCATCAACTACCCTATTTCCAAACCAATACTTTCCTATATCCTTTCTAAATCTAAACTTATCTAACTTGAATCCATTATTGCGGGTTCTCTCTTGGAGAGATACCCTCAAGACCTTATTTATATCCCCTTTGTTAATACCCTTTTCCACTTGTATACCTCGATCATGTCTCCCCTCATTCTACGTCTTACAAGTGAATGTAATTTAAGGGTCTTCAATCTTTCTTCGTAAGGAAGATTTCTAATGCTATGTATTAATTTAGTCATTCTACGCTGAATGTTTTCTAACGAATTTATGTCCATTCTGTAATATGGAGACCAGAACTGAGCTGCGTAATCTAGGTGAGGCCTTACTAATGATGTATAAAGCTGTAATATAACGTCTGGACTTCTGTTGCTAACACTTCTTGATATAAATCCCAGTAATCTATTTGCCTTATTACGTACGCTTAGGCATTGCTGTCTTGGTTTAAGGTTGCTGCTTACCATCACCCCCAAGTCCTTCTCGCAATCTGTATGGCTAAGTTCTACGTTATTTAACTTATAAGTGCTTGGGTTATGGATACTCCCGAGCTTTAGAACTTTGCATTTATCTACATTGAACTGCATCTGCCATTTTTCTGACCAGGAATTGAGTTTGTCTAAATCCTCCTGTAGTTCACTGACATCTACGTCTGAATCGATTATCCTACCTATCTTCGTGTCATCAGCGAATTTGCTCATATCACTAGAAATTCCCTCGTCAAGGTCATTTATATATATTATAAACAACAACGGGCCCAAAACCGATCCCTGAGGAACGCCACTTGTTACAGATCCCCACTCCGATTTAACCCCATTTATGCACACCCTCTGCTTCCTATTGGTGAGCCATGACTCGATCCATGACAACACTTTTCCCCAATGCCATGAGCAGCCACTTTCTTTAACAGTCTCTGATGTGGTACTCTATCAAAAGCCTTACTAAAATCCAAATAAACGATATCGAATTCTTTATCATTATCAACTGCCTCAAAAGCCCCACTGAAAAAGTTAACAAATTAGTTAGGCAGGAACGGCCCTGGTGAATCCATGCTGAGTATCATTAATCAAATTATGCCTATCGAGATGGCTTCTTATGTTATCAGCTATAATCGACTCTAGTAATTTGCCTACAATTGATGTTAGACTTATTGGGCGGTAATTTGATGGTAACGACTTGTCCCCTGCTTTAAAAATAGGAATTACATTAGCCATCTTCCACGTATCCGGCACTACACCTGTTTGAAGAGATAGGTTAAAAATGTTAGTTAAGGGTTCACAGAGTTCTATTTTGCATTCCTTAAGAACCCTTGAAAAAGCTCATCAGGGCCTGGCGATTTATTTTGCTTCAAACGATCTATCTGTTTGATAACCTTTTCGCTAGTGACTGTGATACTACATAATTTATCTTCTTCAGGCCCACTAAAATACCTAATTCTTGGGATATTATTAATGTCTTCCTGAGTGAAAACCGAGAGAAAATAATTATTAAAAATAGAGCACATTTCATTCTCTTTGTCAGTAAGATACCCATAATTATTTTTAAGGGACCTATCTTATCTCTAACTTTTGTTCTATACACCTGAAAAACTTTTGGGTTCGTTTTCGAATCCCTAGCAACTTTAATTTCGTAGTCCCGTTTAGCTTTTCTTATCCCCTTTTAACGTCCCTCTTAATGTCAATATACTGACTTATAAGATGACCCTCACCTCTTTTGATACGCCTATAAACTCCTTTCTTCTGCCCTAAAAGATATTTGAGCCTATTATTCATCCATTTTGGGTCATTTCTATTCGATCTAATTTCTTTATATGGGATAAATGTTATTTGGGCAGCATGTATAGTGTTCAGAAACCTGTCATATTGATAGCTATCTTCATTACCCCAGTCCACAGATGATAAGTGTTCTCTAAGTCCATTGTAATCTGCTAAGCGAAAATCTGGGACCGTTACTGAGTTATTCGTACTATGAAACTTCCATTCAATGCCAAAGGTAATTGATTTGTGGTCGCTTGCGCCGAGTTCCTCTGTAATTTCTAAAACATTTTTCAATTGGTGTTGCTTTATTTATACATGCCAATGTAAGGTAGGTATCAGGCCATAAGCATCATAAGATTCAACATTAAGCATTATCTCTGCCTCTATACGGACTAAGATGCACTCTTGGTTTCTTCCTCAGTATGTACACGACGGGTCAGAACGCCTGCAGGACACCTTCAGTCTAGTGGCAGTGTCCGGGGTGCGACAGAGCGCACCAGCAGTGGTCACTTAGAAATTATATCCCCTAATTTCTTCATCAAAATATATATTAACAAAGACACATGCACAGTTAAAGACATTTATTGGGGAAATGTTATGCCACGAGTGTCTTCTCTATGCTTGTATTATTCCACCTACATCACTAACTTCTCTTCAGTGACAACTAGAGTTATCGGCAAGAAAGCAACTATGACAGAGCCATAGCATTTTTTTTATATAAAATTTTATTGAATTATCGTAGTAGTTTCATAAAACATTTTTCAATTGGTGTTGCTTTATTTATACATGCCAATGTAAGGTAGGTATCAGGCCATAAGCATCATAAGATTCAACATTAAGCATTATCTCTGCCTCTATACGGACTAAGATGCACTCTTGGTTTCTTCCTCAGTATGTACACGACGGGTCAGAACGCCTGCAGGACACCTTCAGTCTAGTGGCAGTGTCCGGGGTGCGACAGAGCGCACCAGCAGTGGTCACTGTCTCAGTAAGAGGTATCAACGACGAGGCGCCCTTCGTCATCAATAACACAGGACTCACCATCTGGGAGGGCAACTCAGCTCTCATCTCCTCCTCCAACTTAGGTAAGTCAGCAGCAATCCTCAACTGTCATTTGGAGTTGATTCACATTAGCAAAAAATTAACTTAAACACACACGCACATACATGCAAAGTCATGAAGATCGGGGAAGGTCAAAGAAGACTGTAGACAGAGTATAGGCTAGGTGGCCAAAGACTGCAAATCTCACTCAAAGAAAAGGAACTTAGGGTGAGTATAATATCGAGCACATCTCCTGAGGCGCACATCAACCAGATAACTGCTGCAGCATATGGGCGCCTGGCAAACCTAAGAATAGCATTCCGATACCTCAGTAAGTAATCGTTCAAGACTCTGTAAACCGTGTACGTCAGCCCCATATTGGAGCATAGGTGTGAGTTACAAACTGGAACCTACACCTGGTCAAGCACGTCAGGAAATTAGAGAAAGTGCAAAGGTTTGCAACAAGACTAGTCCCAGAGCAAAGGGGAATGTCCAACGATAAAATGTTAAGGGAAATCGGCCTGATGACACAGAAGGGTTAGGGAAGGCATGATAACGACATATAAAATACTGCGAGGAATTAAAAAGGTGGACAGAGACAGGATGTACCAGAGAGGGGACACAGAAACAAGAGGTCACAATTGGAAGTTGAAGAGTCAAAGGGATGTTAGGAAGTTTTTTCCAGTCATACAGTTGTCAGGAAGTGGAATTGTCTGGAAAGTGACGTAGTGGAGGCAGGAACCATACATAGTTTTAAGACGAGGTTTGATAAAGCACATGGAGCTGGGAGAGAGAGGACCTAGTAGTGATCAGTGAAGAGGTGTGTGTGTGTGTGTGTACTCACCTATTTGTGGTTGTAGTGATCGGGCCATAGCTCCTGGTCTCGCCTCTTCACTGATCACTACTAGGTCCTCTCTCTCCCTGCTCCACGTGCTTATATATATATAAGAACATAAGAACATAAGAAAGGAGGAACACTGCAGCAGGCCTGTTGGCCCATACTAGGCAGGTCCTTCACAATCCGTCCCACTAACAGAATATTTGCTCAACCCAATTTTCAATGCTACCCAAGAAATAAGCTTTGACAATTCTACCCACTCATGCGCGAGTCCCACTCAAATCCAACCCCTCTCACTCATGAATTTATCCAACCTAAATTTGAAACTACCCAAGGTCCTAGCTTCAATAACCCTACTAGGCAGACTGTTCCACTCATCAACTACCCTATTTCCAAACCAATACTTTCCTATATCCTTTCTAAATCTAAACTTATCTAACTTGAATCCATTATTGGGTTCTCTCTTGAGAGATATCCTCAAGACCTTATTTATATCCCCTTTGTTAATACCCATTTTCCACTTGTATACCTCGATCATGTCTCCCTCATTCTACGTCTTACAAGTGAATGTAATTTTAGGGTCTTCAATCTTTCTTCGTAAGGAAGATTTCTAATGCTATGTATTAATTTAGTCATTCTACGCTGAATGTTTTCTAACGAATTTATGTCCATTCTGTAATATGGAGACCAGAACTGAGCTGCGTAATCTAGGTGAGGCCTTACTAATGATGTATAAAGCTGTAATATAACCTCTGGACTTCTGTTGCTAACACTTCTTGATATAAATCCCAGTAATCTATTTGCCTTATTACGTACGCTTAGGCATTGCTGTCTTGGTTTAAGGTTGCTGCTTACCATCACCCCCAAGTCCTTCTCGCAATCTGTATATCTAAGTTCTACGTTATTTAACTTATAAGTGCTTGGGTTATGGACACTCCCGAGCTTCAGAACCTTGCATTTATCTACATTGAACTGCATCTGCCACTTTTCTGACCACGAATTAAGTTTGTCTAAATCTTCCTGAAGTTCTATGACATCTATGTTTGAATCAATTATCCTACCTATCTTCGTGTCGTCGGCGAATTTGCTCATATCACTAGTAATTCCCTCATCAAGGTCATTGATATATATTATAAATAACAATGGGCCTAAGACTGATCCCTGTGGAACACCACTTGTTACAAGTCCCCATTCGGATTTAACCCCATTTATGCACACTCTCTGCTTCCTATTGGTGAGCCATGACTCGATCCATGACAGCACTTTTCCCCCAATGCCATGAGCTGCCACTTTCTTTAACAGTCTCTGGTGTGATACTCTATCAAAAGCCTTACTAAAGTCTAAATAAACAATATCGAATTCTTTATCGTGATCAACAGCCTCAAAAGCTTTACTGAAGAAGGTTAATAAATTAGATAGGCAGGAACGGCCCTCGTGAATCCATGCTGGGTATCATTAATCAAATTATGGTTATCTAGATGGCTTCTAATAATATCAGCTATAATTGACTCTAGTAATTTGCCTACAATTGAGGTCAGGCTTATTGGGCGGTAGTTTGACGGTAGTGACTTGTCCCCTGCTTTAAAAATAGGAATTACATTAGCCATCTTCCACATATCAGACACTACACCTGTTTGAAGAGATAAATTAAAAATGTTAGATATTGGTTCACAGAGTTCCATTTTGCATTCTTTAAGAACCCTTGCAAAAAGCTCATCAGGACCCGGCGATTTATTTTGTTTCAGTCGGTCCAGCTGTTTCATAATCATTTCGCTAGTGACTGTGATATTACATAATTTATCTTCTTCTGGGCCTCTGTAAAAATTAATTACTGGGATATTATTAATGTCTTCCTGTGTGAAAACCGAGAGAAAATAATTATTAAAAATAGAGCACATATCATTCTCCTTGTCAGTAAGATGCCCAAAGTTATTTTTAAGGGGACCTATCTTATCCCTAACTTTTGTTCTATAAACCTGGAAAAAACTTTTGGGTTAGTTTTGAATCCCTAGCAACTTTAATTTCATAGTCCCGTTTAGCTTTTCTTATTCCCTTTTAACGTCCCTCTTAATGTCAGTATACTGATTTATAAGATGACCCTCACCTCTTTTTATGCGCCTATAAATTCCTTTCTTCTGCCCTAAAAGATATTTGAGCCTATTATTCATCCATTTTGGGTCATTTCTACTTGATCTAATTTCTTTATACGGATAAATGTTCTTTGGGCAGCCTGTATAGTGTTAAGAAAACTGTCATATTGATACCTCTCTTCTTCACCCCAGTCCACAGTTGATAAGTGTTCTCTAAGTCCATTATAATCTGCTAAGCGAAAATCTGGGACCATTACTGAATTATCCCTACTATCATACATCCATTCAATGCTAAAGGTAATTGACTTGTGGTCGCTTGAGCCGAGTTCCTCTGTAATTTCTAAATTATTAACAAGGGTTTCCTTGCTTGCCAGAACCAAGTCAAGTAGGTTATTTCCCTTGTAGGTTCTGTTACAAACTGCTTCAAAAAGCAATCCTGAACTACTTCTAAAAAGTCGTTAGATTCTAAATTCCCTGTCATGAAATTCCAATCAATCTGACTAAAGTTAAAGTCCCCTAGAATTACTACGTTATCGTGTCTTGTGGCCTTAACAATTTCCTCCCAAAGTAGTCTCCCTTGTTCCCTATCTAAGTTTGGAGGACGGTAAATCACGCCTAAAATCAATTTTTCACACCCCTCTGAAAATTCTATCCAGACAGACTCTGTATGTGTTAATTCAGACTTTATACCCGTTTTTATGCAACAATTTAAATGATCACGGACATAGAGTGCCACCCCACCCCCTTTCCCGATACTTCTGTCTACTTGGAACAATTTAAAACCCTGAATGTGACATTCGGCAGGCAAGTCCCGATTTTTCATATTAAACCATGTCTCAGTTATTGCAAAAACATCAATATTACCCGTACTTGCAACTAATCTCAACTCGTCCATCTTATTCCTAGCACTACGACTATTGGTGGAATATATACTTAGAGACCCTCCTTTCTCTATACCCTTCCTGCTCATCTCTGTTTTTCCACTATACCTATTACTGTCCTTGTCATCTAGTGTCACTAGCTTTCCACTATCCACCTTATTCTGCCTATTACTAGTTCTCCTACAACTTATAATATTACTACACTGGGACTTCTCTGTTTTCCCCCCAAAACCCATACCACTAACTATTTCTAGTTTAAAGCCCTAACAGCTCCCTCCACTGCAGTTGCCTATATATATATATATATATATATATATATATATATATATATATATATATATATATATATATGCAAAACAACCACTATGAAAAAATAGAAGAATTCCAAGCGCTCTCGTGACTACTCACATTATCAAGGAACTATAAAAGGAAACGTGAGAAGAAGGCTTATAAAGAGGCAGAATACACCTCACAGTCACATCACACTAACAAAGACTACACCTCACAGTAGCGTAACATCGCACGACTCTGTGAAGAGGAACATAAGAAAGGACCTGAAACTCTTCCCAAGAATTAAGATTAGTCCAATTTATCATTAAATTCTTCCCAAATTTTATTAATTATAAATGAATCCAATTTATATAAACCAAAAGAAATATTCATATTATTTTCAAAACTGCTTTTAATGAAACATGATTCTATTATATTCCTCTCAACCATGGACTTGCTTGATACAACCTTCTCAGCATTTTGAAAATCAATTGGATGGTTAAAATCTCTCACATGAATAAATAGAGCATTAGAATCTTGTCCAGTTATAATGCTATATTTATGTTGTTTTAATCTTAGTTCAAGTTCCTTGATAATGTGAGTAGTCACGAAAGCGCTTCGAATTCTTCTATTTTTTCATAGTGGTTGTTTTGCATATATATATATATAAATATATATATATATATATATATATATATATATATATATATGTGGAGGCAGTGGAGATGTCATGTCTGAGGTCAATGTGTGGTGTGAATATAATGCAGAGAATTCGGAGTTTGGAAATTAGGAGGAGGTGCAGGATTACCAAAACGATTGTCCAAAGAGCTGAGGAGGGGTTGTTGAGATGGTTTGGACATGTAGAGAGAATGGAACGAGACAGAGTGACTTCGAGAGTGTATAAATCTGTAGTGGAGGGAAGGCGGGGTAGGGGTCGGCCTAGGAAAGGTTGGAGGGAGGGGGTAAAGGAAGTTTTGTGTGCGAGGGGCTTGGACTTCCAGCAAGCATGTGTGAGCGTATTTAATAGGAGTGAATGGAGGCATATGGTTTTTAATACTTGACGTGCTGTTGGAGTGTGAGCAAAGTAACATTTATGAAGGGATTCAGGGAAACCGGCAGGCCGGACTTGAGTCCTGGAGATGGGAAGTACAGTGTCTGCACTCTGAAGGAGGGGTGTTAATGTTGCAGTTTTATAACTGTAGTGTAAAGCACCCCTCTGGCAAGACAGTGATGGAGTGAATGATGATGAAAGTTTTTCTTTTTCGGGCCACCCTGCCTTGGTGGGAATCAGCCGATGTGTTAATAAAAAAAAAAAAAAAAAATATATATATATATATATATATATATATATATATATATATATATATATATATATATATATATATATATATATATATATATATATATATTTTTGTAACCACGAACAAGTGGTATTTAATCAATAACAAACTGCGGCTAGCGGGGGATCGAAAACGTGTTTTTTTGGCCCGCCTCGACCACATAATTCTACAAACATGGGCCTAGCGAACAAGGCTTGCTTCATATTGCGAGGATATACGATTCTCTTAAAGTTTCATGTTCTTCTGTGGGTAGCTTCACATGCTGCTGTTGACAGCATCATGTGTTCTTGCCAGTAGATTTATTTTTTTAATAAAAAATCGGCCGTTTCCCACCAAGTCAGGGTGGCCCGAAAAATATTTTTTTTATCATCATTCACTCCATCACTGTCTTGCCAGAGGGGTGCTTACACTACAGTTATAAAACTGCAACATTAACACCCTTATTCAGAGTGCCGGCACCATCCCTATGAATCAAGTTCAGCCTTCCGGTTTCCCTGAATCCCTTCATAAATGTTACCTTGCTTACACTCCAACAGCACGTCAAGTCCTAAAAATCATTTGACTCCATTCATTCCTATCTAACATGCTTACACATGCTTGCTGGAAGTACAAGCCACTCACACACAAAACCTCCTTTACCCCCTCCCTCCAACCTTTCCTAGGCTGACCCCTACCCCGCCTTCCCTCCACTACAGATCTATACACTCGAAGTCATTCTATTTCGTTCCATCCTCTCTACATGTCAAAACCATCTCAATAACCCCTCCTCAGCTCTCCGGATAATAGTTTTGGTAATCCTACATCTCCTCCAAATCTACAAACTACAGATTCTCTGCATTATATTCACACCACACATTGCCACTGCCTCCAGCCTTCTCCTTGTTGGAACATTCACAACCCATGCCTCACACTTATACAAGAGCGTTGGTATAACTATACTCTCATACATTCCCCTCTTTGTTTTCATGGATAAAGTTCTTTGTCTCCACAAACTCCTCAGTGCACCACTCACCTTTTCTATCTCATCATACTCTCTCCCTCCAGTCTGATGTCCAATCTTCTGTTATCTAATTTTTTTGTTATCCTCTTCACCTTACTCTTTCCTATATTCACTTTTAATTTCATTATTTTACATACCCTACCAAACTCATCAACCAACCTCTGCAACTTCTCTTCAGAATCTCCCAAAAGCACAGTGTCATCAGCAAAAAGCAACTGTGAGAACTCCCACTTTGTGTTAGATTCTTCATCTTTTAACCTCACACCTCTTGAAAACACCTTAGCATTTACTTCTCTTACAACTTCATCTATAAATATGTTGAACAACCATGGTGACATCACTCATTCCTGTCTAAGGCCTACTTTTAATGGGAAATAATCCCCCTCTCGCTTACATACTCTAACATGAGATTCATTATCCTCGTAAAGACTCTTCACTGCTTTCAATAACCTACCTCCTATTCCATACATTTGCAACATCTGCTACATTGCTCCACTATCCACCCTATCATACGCCTTTTCCAAATCCATAAATGCCACAAAAACTTCTTTACCTTTATCTAAATACTGGTCACCTAAAAGTTTCACTGCAAACACTTGCTCAACACCCCCCTACTCTTCCTAAAGCCTCCTTGTTCATCTACTATCCTGCTCTCCGTCTTACTCTTAATTCTTTCAATAATAACTCTACCATACACTTTACCAGGTATACTCAACAGACTTATTTCCCTATAATTTTTATGCTCTCTTTTGTCTTCTTTGCCTTTATACTAAGGAACTATGCATGCTCTCTGCCAGTCCCTAGGTATTTTACCATCTTCCATACAATTACTAAATAAAAACATTAACTACAAAACTATATTCCCACCTGCTTTTAACAATTCTATCTTTATATCATCAATACCAGCTGCTTTATCTCCTTTCATTCTACCCACTGTCCCACGCACTTTCCCCACACTCACAACTGGTTATTCCCTACTCCTATGCTATTCCTCATTGTCCTATACACGAAATCACAGCTTCCCTATCTTCAACATTTAACAATTCCTCAAAATATTCCCTCCATCTTCCCGATACCTCTAACTCTCAGTTTAACAACTCACCCACTCTCTCATTTGCGTTCTTTTTTACAATGCTTCACCATTTTCTTAACCTCTCTTTTTCTCTCCATATACTCCTCTCTCCATGCATCACTTCTACTTTGTAAAAACCTCTCATATGCTAACTTTTTCTTTCTACTCTCTTTACATCATTAGTCCTCCAGTCGCTCTTCTTCCCTCCTGCACCCACTTTCCTGTAACCACAAACTTCTGCTGAACACTCTAACACTATATTCTTAAACTTACCCCATATATCTTCTAACCCACTGCCTATAGTCACACTAGCCCATCTGTCCTCTAACAGTTGTTTATATCTTACCCTAACTGCCTCCTCCTTTAGTTTATAAACCTTCACTTCTCTCTTACTTGCTGCTTCCATTTTTCTTGTATCCACCTTTTACTCTCACTGTAGCTACAAATAAAAGTGACCTGATAGATCTGTGGCCCCTCTATACGCATGTACATAATGAAGTCTATCAAACAGTCTTTTATCTACCAATACGTACCTTTGATATACCTTTGAAGAGATTCGAGAGTATCTACTCTCTGAGCCCGGCCATGAGCCAGGCTCGTAGTCCAACAAACTACTGTCATTTCGTCCTATACCATATTTTGTATATTTATTTATCCTCTTTTTCTTAAAATATGTGTTACTTATAAGCAAACACTTTTCTATACAAAGTTCAATCAAATGCTCCCCATTATCATTTACACCACTTCCTCTCTAAACGCTTGTCCTGCTTTAGCATTTAGGTCCCCTACCACAATTACTTTATCACTTGACTCAAACACTCCTATACATTTGCTTAACATCTCCCAAAACCCCTCTCTCTCCTCTACACTCCTCTCTTCTCTAGGTGCAAACACACTTATTATAACCCACTTTTCACATCCGCCTTATTTTAATCCTCATAATCCTTGAATTTATTCATTTATATTCCCTCTTCTCTCTCCATAACTAATCCTTCAACATTATTGCTACCCCTTCCTTATTTCTCCCCACTGAACTCGCCTACCCCCTTCAGCTTTGTTTCGCTTAGGGCTAGGACATCCAACTTTTCATTCATAACCTTTGCAATCATTTCTTTCTTATCATCTGCACTACATTCACGCACATTCAAACATCCCAATTTTATAAAGTTCTTCTTTTCCTTCTTTTTAGTAATTTATACAGAAGGGGTTACAAGCCCATTGCTCCCAGCATTTAGTCGCCTCCTACAACACACACAGCTTACAGAGGAAGAAATTCTGTTCCACTTCCCCATAGACATAACCAGAAATAAACGAGAACAAGAACTAAGAAAATAGAAGAAAACCCAGAGGGGTTAGTATATATATGCTTGTACATACATGTGTAGTGTTACCTAAGTGTAAGTAGAAGTAGCAAGACACACACACACACACACACACACACACACACACATATATATATATATATATATATATATATATATATATATATATATATATATATATATATATATATATATATATATATATATATATATATATATATGTATGTATACATGAACCCGGAATATCGGTCATTGCGTTTATCGGCTGATTCGTATTTAGGCCCGTTTTGGGGCGGAAATTTTGCTTGTATTTCGGCGGTATTAGACGTGTCAGCCCACTTGTGTAGTGTACCAGCATTCATCTTAGTTTATATAGCTGGTCCCTTTGCGTGTGACGTCATGATACCCGCTGACGTCAGAGCTCTCGCTCCATGTAGCGGCTACGTCATAGGCGTACACGCTCACAAGCAGTAGACCTACAAGCTGAACGGACGTGGCTGGGATCTCTCCTCACATACTGTAAATATAACTAGTGGCTTACGCGACGGTCTGGAGTTTTGAGACTCTGTGACCGCGGGTTCGAACCCCACCCGTGGTATGGTTTGTTTGCAATCGTGTCATTACGATTTCGTGAGTCATGTTGACGGCTTTGAGGGGGACTTGAGCTAGAGTTCGTCACGGCCATGCTAGCGGGAGATTCGTCTGTAAAAACTTGCATTTGTGGACACAGTGGTGCCTATGCTAACCTTCCTATGGTGTAGAAATATACCTAGTTGGATGAATCTTATTGAAGCTAGCTGGCCTAGTGGCTTACGCGACGGTCTGGAGTTTTGAGACTCTGTGACCGCGGGTTCGAACCCCACCCGTGGTATGGTTTGACTGTAAATATATCGTAACCATCCTTACAAGGAGTGTCTTTGACAACCTACCTATCTCTCCCAATACCCACACAATAGCTGTGCATAGGCAAGTCAGTCTCCCTGTGTCTGTCGGTGAATGAGCATATATTCTGTGAAATAAGCCACCATGGGCAGGGAGTGTAGTAGGCATGCAGGGAGTGTAGCAGGCATGCAGGGAGTGTAGCAGGCATGCAGGGAGTGTAGCAGGCATGCAGGGAGTGTAGTAGGCATGCAGGGAGTGTAGCAGGCATGCAGGGAGTGTAGCAGGCATGCAGGGAGTGTAGTAGGCATGCAGGGAGTGTAGCAGGCATGCAGGGAGTGTAGCAGGCATGCAGGGAGTGTAGTAGGCATGCAGGGAGTGTAGCAGGGAAACAGGGAGTGTGGAAGGGAGGCAGGGAGTGCAGCAGGTAGGCAGGGAGTGTAGCATGGAGGGAGGGAGTGTAGCAGGGAAACAGGGAGTGTGGGAGGCAGGGAGTGTAGCAGACAGGCAGGGAGTGTAGCAGGCAGGCAGGGAGTGTAGAAGGCATGCAGGGAGTGTAGCACGGAGGGAGGGAGTGTAGCAGGGAGGCAGGGAGTGTAGCAGGGAAACATGGAGTGTGGAAGGGAGGCAGGGAGTGTACAGGCAGGGAGGGAAGTAACCCCAGAGAGGGGGATTCCCCATCCAAACAATAATCAATCCTCCCTCTCTCCATACGCCATAAGCCAACAAGAGTCTTCAATAAAGGTATGTAATAGTGATTTAAATATTTATTTATTTATGTTATTTAGTTCTCATATTATTGTGTATGTAAAACTATAATTAATCTTTAAAAAAAATATTTTTTTAATATTTTTGGGTGTCTGGAACGGATTAATTGTATTTACATTAATTCTTATAGAAAATATTGCTTCGAATTTAGGCCGATCTTCTGGAACGGATTACGGCCGATATTCGGGGTTCCACTGGATACGTATATATATGTATGTTCTGGCAAGAACACATGATGCTGTCAACAGCAGGTCATTACGCTACCAGCAGTAGAACATGAAACTTTAAGAGAATGTGATTTTTTAAAGCAACAATATGACAGGTGGTAAATAGCAATGATACTGCTAACAGCATAAAAGGCTATAAGCATCAACACGAGGCTGTCATCATCAGCATGTAATGTTATAAGCAGCAACAACACGAGACTGTCAGCAGGTGCATGAGAGGCTATAAGAAGCAACAGCAACATAAAAGGTTATTAGCAGCAACAGCAGAATGAAAGGCTATAAGCAGAAACTCCACCATGAAAGGCTATAAGCAGCAACAGCCAGATGAAAGGCTATAAGCAGCAACTGCAGGATGAAAGGCTATAAGCAGAAACTCCACCATGAAAGGCTATAAGCAGCAACAGCCGGATGAAAGGCTAAAAGCAGCAAAAGCCGGATGAAAGGCTATAAGCAGCAACTGCAGGATGAAAGGCTATAAGTAGAAACAGCAGCATGAAAGACTATAAGCAGCAACACAAGCATCAAAGGCTATAAGCCGAAACTCCACTGTGAAAGGCTATAAGCAGCAACAGCAGCATCAAAGGCTATAAGCTGAAACTCCACTATGAAAGCCTCTTTAAGGGGGGCTCCTTGTCGTGGTAAAGAGGTTATCGGTCTGAGGAATTGGACCTCTTGGTCTTCTTCCTCAGACCGAACCTAATTACCCCCCAATCCCCCCTCCCTTTTCCCATCTTCCCCATCCTCCCTTTTCCCTTTCCTCCTCCTCCTCCTCCTCATCCCTCCCTTATTTCCTTCCCAGTTTTGCCCTGGGAGCTTCTCTCCTCAGGCATTCTAGTTCCTAGGTAGGGGGAAGGGTATCATAGTCCATCCCATTCCGTTGAGGTCCTTGGCGGTGGTGTAGTTTGCCGTGGAATCTGGATCGCCTGGGGATGTCCCGATCCCTCTCCGGTCACCCGGGGGGGTGGCTTTGGGTATCTTTCGGGCGACGGGTGTATCTCTGGAGGCCACCTTTTGGATTCCGGGGGTGGTGGCCGAAGGCGGTATGCTTTGTGGCGGATATCCGGCCGCCCTCTCTTTTGTCCGCGGAGATGGCTCGGTGGATGTGAGGTTGCTATCCCGGATTGCTGGTTTACTGGCGTGAAGGGTAGGGTATGGCACGGGTTCCATGCAGCATCTGCACTACTTGCGGTGTTGAGGTCCTCTTGGGCATGGAGGGGGATTTGTGCTCCCTTTCATTCCTCCTAGGACCTATTCCTCCACGTTCCCCCCTTTTTTTATTCTTTTTTTTTATTTTTATTTTATTTTCTTCTTTCTTTTTTTTTCTTAAAAATAAAAAGAAAGAAGTAACCTAACCATGGCTGACCCAATCCATGAACCCACTACCCCCGGGCCCCTTCCTGATACCTCACCCAGTACTGACCCTGCCTCGTTAACGGACAACTCTTTGGACACCTCTCATGCCCCTGTACCTCTTGCTGGTGCCGGTTCGTCACCTGCTTCAGGTACCAGGGACCCGACTGGCCCTTTCGATACGACTGACCTTCGCTCTTCTCTGACCTTGATTCTGGCTTCTTCCTCGACGGTGCGGCAATTTTCGAATCGCTCGCCCGTCTCACATCGGACCACCCCTGGTCCCACACCCAAACGACCAAGACCCACACATGACGATTCGACACTTTCTTCTCGTTCATCTCAGAAACGACAAGCTCATCACGCACTCCCCTTAAACTCTCTGTTTCAAACTACTCAATGGACAAAGTTTTTTTCTCTTCGACCGACTTCTCCTAATACCTATCTTTCAGACCATAGTATTGGTAAGGCTCTGCTATGCCATGTTGGTCAAAACATCTCATTTCACGCTCTCAAGAGCGGCACTCGCATCATCACGGTCCAGAATGCTGGCTAAGCTCGCGATCTTTCTTTTCTTACAACTATTGATACTACTCCAGTTACTATTGACAAGCACCATTCCCTCAATTCTTGTTGTTGTTCTCTTTGGACACCTCTCATGCCCCTGTACCTCTTGCTGGTGCCGGTTCGTCACCTGCTTCAGGTACCAGGGACCCGACTGGCCCTTTCGATACGACTGACCTTCGCTCTTCTCTGACCTTGATTCCGGGTTCTCCCTCGACGGTGCGGCAATTTTCGAATCGCTCGCCCGTCTCACATCGGACCACCCCTGGTCCAACACCCAAACGACCAAGACCCACACATGACGATTCGACACTTTCTTCTCGTTCATCTCAGAAACGACAAGCTCGTCACGCACTCCCCTTAAACTCTCTGTTTCAAACTACTCAATGGACAAAGTTTTTTACTCTTCGACCGACTTCTCCTAATACCTATCTTTCAGACCATAGTATTGGTAAGGCTCTGCTACGCCATGTTGGTCAAAACATCTCATTTCACGCTCTCAAGAGCGGCACTCGCATCATCACGGTCCAGAATGCTGGCCAAGCTCGCTATCTTTCTCTTCTTACAACTATTGATACTACTCCTGTTACTATTGACAAGCACCATTCCTCAATTCTTGTTGTGGTTCTGTCATTTTGCCCCACACCATTGTCCAACGGAATTTCCAGACATGTGGTGATGACATTTTCGAGCAGCTTGAGCTCCAGGAACTCCCTATCCTTAAAGTTGACACTTTTGTCCTCCCAGCCAATAAGCGAAGACGTTATCCTTGCAATATAGCTCGTTTAACGTTTGACTGCCGAGAACTGCCACCTTCGGTCTACATTGCAGGTCAACGTTTACAAGTTCGAAAAGTGACCCCTACACCGCAGCAGTGTAGAAACTGCTGGCGTTTTGGTCATCCAGCAAAATATTGCAGGTCCATGGCCGAATGCCCAGTCTGTGGTGCTGACAACCATGCCAGTTCTTCTTGTACTCTACCTCCCTCTTGCCTTAACTGTCATGAGGCACATCCTTCATATTCTCGCCGTTGTCAGGTTTACCTGAATGAGCGGGAAATCCGTTGTCTCAAAGAGGCGGAAGGCTTCTCATATGCTATGGCTGTCTCTCATCTTCGCCTTCAAGGGAAACTTCCCGTATTTCCTATTCTCGCATTGCTAAACGTCGCCCCGCTTCTGGGGTCCCAACTTCCACGGCTTCCTCTGTGGTCGCCTCATCCTCAGTCACCCCTGTCTCGAACCCTTTTGATGTTCTTGGCTCCGAGGTCCCTACCTCGGCTTCCCATACTATCCACACTCCTTCCTCTATTCACTCGCACAGTTCTGAGTCTACACGTCCTCGTCCTACACCTAAACCTCAGCGCTTCCCCTCTTATAAGCCCGGCAAAAAATCCCTATTGCCAGGTTCTTCGCCTCTGACTAGTTCTGTAACGTGTGGAGGTTCATCCTCCTCCTCATACACTACCTTCATCCCCTGTCCCCTCCCAAGTCCCTATGACAGTTTCCTCTTCTACCTCCTCGTCCTCTACTTTAGTACAGTCTATAGACTCCCCGATAGTTTCTTCCATTTCTAATGTAGTCTCCCATTCTGCATCTTTGACTTCCGAAACACTGGAAGCTATTGCAGAATATATTTCAGTGACTGGGCCGATGATGGACACTACTCCATCTGAGGTTCCTCATCTCTTCTTCTTCGTCTCAACCCCCTTCCTTCACAACGTCCTCCTCCTCTCTGATTACAGGTCTTCCGCTGCCTCCACACGTGGACTTTTCTAACCCTAGTCCATAGCTTCCTCTCACTTCCACTTCTATCTCTTTTCTCCATAAATCATGGCTTATTTGCAGTGGAATATCCGAGGCCTCAGGGTAAAGGGTGAGCTTCAGGTGTTGCTCTCCCAGTTTTTCCCTATTGAGGGTCTGTTTGCAAGAACCCAAATTACCAATCCACTGTTATCAGGCCCTTTTCAGGCTATAATTTGTTATATTCATCGGATCCTTTTTCCGATGGAACCTTTAACGAAAGTGCTCTCCTTATACGCACTGGTGTTCCATACTGTCAGCTCTATGTCCCTTCTTCCTTACATTACACCGCAGCCCGTATCCACTTGAATAAGTGGTATACACTCTGTTCTTTATATCTCTCCCTTTCGCGGGCATTATCTATACCAGATGTTGATTTCCTGGTTTCTTCCTTACCGCCACCCCTTCTATTACTTGGCGATTTTAACGTGCACCACTTTCTCTGTGGAGGGTCGCACTGTGACTCCCGTGGCATTCAGTTAGAGGCATTTCTTGCTTCTCTTCCCCTCCATGTTTTAAATACGGGTACTCCTACCCATTTTGATCCCCGAACTCATTCTTTCTCCTGCATCGATCTTTCCATCTGCTCTTCATCAACTGTCCTTGACTTCACCTGGTCTGTCCTCCCGGACTTACATGACAGCGATCATTTCCCAATTATCCTAAAGTCCCCTCTGTTTTCTCCACCTCCTCATTGCCCACGCTGGCAATTTGACCAGGCGAAATGGGACCTTTACGCACATCTTACTGCCTTTCATGAGGTTCCTACCTCGTCCTCCATTGATGAGGTTTTACATCTCTTTTCGTCCTCCATCTTCACAGCGGCTTCACATTCTATTCCCCAAACCTCGGGCAAGCATCCTCAGAAGTGCGTGCCTTCGTGGTCTCCTGCTTGTGCTCGGGCAGTGCGTTTGAAACGCGCTGCATGGGGCAGGTATCGGTATAACAGAACCACAGAGAGACTCCTTGATTTCAAGCAGAAGAGAGCTATTGCTCGCCGTGTCATACGTGATGCTAAACGCACTTGCTGGCGAGATTACGTTTCTACTGTCACTTCGGCTTCCTCGATGAGTGCAGTCTGGAAGAAAGTGCGGAAATTGAGTGGTAAATTATCCCCCGACCCGGCTCCTGTTCTTCAGGTTGCTGGTGTCGATATAGCACACCCTCTTGCCGTTGCCACTGAAATTGGTAATCATCTCGTCCGCATTTCTCAGGCGCTACATCTATGCCCCTCGTTCCTTTCTTCTAAGTCTGCCAGCGAGTTAAAGCCCTTAGATTTTTCTTCTCTTAGAGAAGAATCCTATAATGTGCCTTTTACCCTTCAAGAACTGGAGGCAACACTCTCTGCTTGCAGATCATCGGCAGCTGGGCCAGACGGCATACATATTCGTATGCTACAGCATTTACATCAGTCTGCTCTTACTGTCCTCTTGCGACTCTTTAATCTCATATGGTCTCAAGGAGTTCTTCCCCAGCTGTGGAAGTCTGCTATTGTTCTCCCTTTTCGAAAACCAGGTGTGGAGAAAATTCTCCAAAGGAGGGTATGCCCTACTACCCTTGTAGCCCTCACTCTTCCACCCTTAGGAAAGGGCCAAGGGAGGCGTCTGGCTGCATAAACATTTAATTCAAGCCAGATGTACTGTCAACAGTGTCAAGAATTGTGCTTGACCACAGACCACGAGGCACGCGCTGGCACCACATGGCTGCACGAGACTGCAAATGCAGCATGAGGCAGATTGAATTTGGCCACGAAGACTGGGTCATACACCTAGGTCATTGGACCTGAGGCGACTAATCAACATAGACATTACTCTTGGCCCAGCTTACTTTAGCCTAACGCGAGGAATAAGATAAGAACTCTGTTCCAGCGCGTTTAGTGAATAACATCAACATTGCAGTATATTCAGAAGTAATGAACTCTCCCCGGAATTTGTCCAAGCTGAAGGTGTCCCCCAGGGATGTGTTCTGAGCACAACACTTTTTCTGCTTGCTATAAATAATCTGGCATTTGTTCTCCCATCCAATATTTGGTCATCGCTCTATGTGGATGACTTTGCTATAGCTTGTGCAGGTGCTGACTGTCACCTCATTGCAGTTTCTTTCCAGCATGCCATCAACCGGGTTTCTGATTGGGCCACCACTCACGGGTTTAAATTTTCTAGTGGCAAAACTCATCAAATTACTTTCACTAGACGTTCAGTGGTCTCTGATCATCCATTGTACCTATACGGCTCACGTATCCCAGAACGTGATACAGTCAGGTTTCTCGGCCTCCTGTTTGACCGCAGATTGTCCTGGAAACCTCACATTACCTCTCTGAAGGCGACTTGTCATAGCCGGCTGAACCTCCTTAAAACCCTCGCACATCTTTCATGGGGGGCTGATCGTAGAACTCTCCTTCGTCTACATTCGGCCCTAATTCTATCGAAACTCGATTATGGTGACCAGATATATTCGGCAGCCTCTCCTGCCACTCTTTCCAGCCTTAATCCCATCCATCACCAGGGATTACGCTTATGCCTTGGTGCTTTTCGTTCTTCCCGGTTGAGAGCCTCTATGTAGAAGCGAACATTCCATCCTTGTCCGATCGTCGCGATGCACATTGCATTCGCTATTATGTTCGCTCTCATGACCTCCGCAATCCTTCCATGTATAGGATTGTCACAGATGTTAGTAGACGCTCGTTATTTGTTCGTCGCCCCTGTTTACTTCGTCCCTTTTCTCTTCGTCTGCATTCACTCGTCTTCCCTTCAGCTTCCGCCTTTATATGTTCATGTGGCTTCACCCTTTCCTCTACCCCCTTGGGAAGTTCCTGCTGTCCGTGTCTGTTCTATTCCTCTACCTTGCGCGAAAGCCCAACTGCCTACGGCGGCTTCTCGCTCTTTCTTTCTAGACCATTTCCGTTCTCATTCCCATGCCATCACAGTATACACCGATGGTTCAAAGTCATCTGACGGCGTCGGATTCGCAGCAGTGTTTCCAGACAGCGTCGTACGAGGGCATCTATTACCCTCGGCTAGCATATTTACGGCTGAATTGTATGCCATTCTTGTGGCACTTATCCGTATTGCATCTATGCCTGTATCACCATTTGTGGTCGTTTCAGACTCCCTTAGTGCTTTACAGGCTATCCGTAAAATTGATACACCTCACCCCCTAGTTCTTCGTATCCACCTTTGGTTACGCCGTATCTTTAGCAAGCATAAAGATAGTCTTTTGTTGGGTCCCTGGTCATGTTGACGTACAGGGCAATGAACAGGCAGACACTGCTGCGCGGTCAGCAGTACATGACCTTCCAGTTTCATATAGAGGTGTTCCTTTTACGGACTATTTTGCAGTCATTGCTACCCACCTTCGCACCCGTTGGCAACAACACTGGTCTGACCTGCTGAATAACAAACTTCATTCTATTAAACCGGTTATAGGTTTCTGGCGTTCTTCTTGTCACCAATGTCGAGGTTGGGAGACTACACTCTCCCGTCTTCGCATCGGCCACACGTCTTACTCACGGGTATCTCATGGAGAGGCTCCCTGCCCCTCTCTGTGAGCATTGTCAGGTTCCAGTGTCTGTTCGACATATCCTGTTGGACTGCCCACTCTATCAACGAGCACGCAGAATTTACCTCCAACGACGTCTTCGCTCTGCGGCCCTTTCTTTACCTTCCCTTCTTGCAGATGGACCCTCCTTTAATCCTGACTCTCTCATTGAATTTTTGACAGAAACTGACTTACTACACAAACTCTGAAGATTATACCTCTAGCACCTCCCTCAGTCCCTTCTACCTCGATCTTTTGCTACCCTCCACCCCTGCACTATCCACCGTCATCTTGCACTCCATACCCTACTAATCGTCCATCTCCCTCTTACAACCCACTCTCCCTGCATCCTACAATAACCTGCAGCGCTGTATAACCCTGTGGTTTAGCGCTTCTATTTGATTATAATAATAATAATCCCTGCATGCTGCACACTCCTGCATGCCTGCTACACTCCCTGCATGCCTGCTACACTCCCTGCATGCCTGCTACACTCCTGCATGCGCCATGATCTGCTCACCCTGCATGCCTGCTACACTCCCTGCATGCCTGCTACACTCCCTGCATGCCTGCTACACTCCCTGCATGCCTGCTACACTCCCTGCATGCCTGCTACACTCCCTGCATGCCTGCTACACTCCCTGCATGCCTGCTACACTCCCTGCATGCCTGCTTACACTCCCTGCATGCCTGCACACTCCTGCATGCCTGCTACACTCCTGCATGCCTGCTACACTCCCTGCATGCCTGCTACACTCCCTGCATGCCTGCTACACTCCCTGCATGCCTGCTACACTCCCTGCATGCCTGCTACACTCCCTGCATGCCTGCTACACTCCCTGCATGCCTGCTACACTCCCTGCATGCCTGCTACACTCCCTGCATGCCTGCTACACTCCCTGCATGCCTGCTACACTCCCTGCATGCCTGCTACTCCTGCATGCCTGCTACCTCCTGCATGCCTGCTACACTCCCTGCATGCCTGCTACACTCCCTGCATGCCTGCTACACTCCCTGCATGCCTGCTACACTCCCTGCATGCCTGCTACACTCCCTGCATGCCTGCTACACTCCCTGCATGCCTGCTACACTCCCTGCATGCCTGCTACACTCCCTGCATGCCTGCTACACTCCCTGCATGCCTGCTACACTCCCTGCATGCTCTCACTCCTGCATGCTGCTACACTCCCTGCATGCCTGCTACACTCCCTGCATGCCTGCTACACTCCCTGCATGCCTGCTACACTCCCTGCATGCCTGCTACACTCCCTGGCATGCCTGCTACACTCCCTGCATGCCTGCTACACTCCCTGCATGCCTGCTACACTCCCTGCATGCCTGCTACACTCACTGCATGATGCTACACTCACTGCATGAATGCTACACTCACTGCATGAATGCTACACTCACTGCATGAATGCTACACTCCCTGCATGAATGCTACACTCCCTGCATGAATGCTACACTCTTTATCACAGGGCTGGCACTAGGAGCTTTCTTTGGACCCATGGTAGCTTATTTAGCAGTTGCAAGCACTAAAAATGGTGGAATAATGACAATATACTGGTATGAATACGTGGGTGGTGGTCGCTCACTTGTAAACAATAGCACACTGATGCTCCTTGGAGTGCCCGCACAGCTGGGTGCCACGCGGACGCGTCTGGGACGAATATCGTAAACCGAAGCAATCATCGTAAACCAAGTCAATATTTTGACGTAAAAATGTATCGCTAACAGAATTTATCGTTATCTGATGCCATCGTTAACCGAGGTATGACTGTACATATTTTATTCATTCTAGAGTGTACAGTAGACTGTCATTTAACATGATAGTTACGTTCCTGAAAACGCCATGTTAGGTAAAAAATCGTGTTATATGAACTGAAGAACTTATGGGAAAAATAGGGTTACGTTCCTAGGAGCCCCCTAAAAGCCAAACAACTTTTTTTAGACCAACAGATGTTACAAAAATAAAATTGAATGAAGTTGAGAAATCAACATAATTTAATCCTGGACAATCCTAGACGAACTGTAATTGTAGTTCATTATCATGATGTATTATGTTGTTTTTACTGCTTAAGACTACATATGTAACAGAAATAATAGTATTTCTTACCTTAAATTGTGGGTGCTGGTGTTTGTGGATGATTGTGAAGAGAGTGTAGAGTTATGCTGTGGCCCTACTGGGCTGAGGTGGATGGTAGAGGTTCTGGAACTGAAGTCGATGGTTGTACTTTCTAACTTTAAGTCATTCAGTAAGTCAGTCAAGTCATTCAGTAAGTTAGTCAAGCCATTCAGTAAGTCGATTTTCTTTGTAATTCCTAGACTTGAACGCTTTAACCTTTTCTTGTCACTTGCAGGAACACTTGTATGCTTACTGGGTGCCATGATTGCTTGGCAGATTTATCAAAATGCAATGAAAATAAGAAAATGTATGTAAATAAACACAGCGAGCTTCCCGAGTATTGTCGTCCTACTCGCGTATGAACTAAACTGAAGGCTGGGAGGGTGGTATGGGTGGGTGCGGGTGGCTGAGGGTGGCGGGGGATAGTAGGAGGACCTCCCCACTGACTCAATGGTGTAACCCACCTCGGGCGACCACGTGCTCAAAATTTTTCCCCTCCCGCAAACCGTGTAAAGTTAATTTTACGTAGTATTAGATAAAAATGTTCCGCAATTCTTCAATTGTGCAATACCCAAATCGTGCCACATAAACTCATGCTAAATGACGGTCTACTGTATATCAGGTTTTTATGTTATTTATATTGTTCATTATGTCAGATGAATTGTGATAGATAAATAAGTCAGAGTTGATAATAGCGTCATATTGAAATACCTAATATTTTGTCATGCTTCCTGACAGCAGGAACGGATTACAGTGGACCCTTGGTTAACGAAATTAATCCGATCTAGGAGCTATTACTTAATCTGAATCTTTCGTTATCTGAAACCTTATTTCCCATAAGAAATAATGTAAATACAATTAATTCGTTCCACAAAAAAATAATCACTCAAAATAAAAAAAAAATAACATTTACTTACCTTTATTGAAGAGACTTGCAGGCATCTGGAAGATATAGATGATGATTGGAGCAGGGTGTTAGTGGTTGGAAGGGGAATCCCCCTCCAAAACGATTTCAGGTAACAAGTCCCTCTCTGGGGTTACTTCCCTTCTTGGTCTTTTAATGCCACTAGGACCAGCTTGAGAGTCACTAGACCCCTGCCTGGTAAAGTAACTGTCCACAGTCCTCTGTTTCTGGCGACTCTTCAACACTTTTCTGAAGTACAACATGGCTCTGTCACTGAAGTGGTTGCACAGAAGGCTCATTTCAGCTTGCTCAGGGTGGTATCTTTCAACAAATGTCTGCAACTCATTCCACTTTGTACACATCTCCTTAAGCACTGAAGAAGGCACCTCCTTATCTCTCTCTCTCTCTCTCCTCCTTTGAAGCAATAACCTCAGCTGTGGTCTGTTGCTGTTCCAGATGAAGCTCTTGCAGCTCTTCAGTTGTTAGCTCTACCCTGTGCTCCTCCACCAACTCTTCCACATCCTCACCACTCACCTCCAACCCCAGGCTGTTCCCCAATTCCACAATATCTTCCACAACATGTTCCACAACAGGCACAGGGTCGTCAGGGTCAGCCTCAAATCCTTCAAAATTCCTCTCTTGGACTCTTGGACACAATCCGGCCACAGTGGTCTCCAAGCAGAGTTCAGAGTCCTGGAAGTCACTTCCTCCCAAGCCTTACCTATAAGGCCTATGCAATGCACGATATTGAGGTGTTCTTTCCAGAACTCTCTTAGGGTCAATTCAGAGTCATTGGTCATATTAAAGCACCTCTGAAACAGTGCTTTGGTGTACAGTTTCTTGAAGTTGGAAATGACCTGCTGGTCCATGGGCTGGAGGAGAGAAGTGGTGTTAGGAGGCAAGAACTTCACTCTGATGAAATTTATGTTGTCAGGCAACAACTCTTGCAAGTTGTGAGGATGAGCAGGAGCATTGTCCAGTAGCAGGAGGCACTTGAGTGGCAATTTATTTTCCAGGAGGTATTTCTTCACACTAGGGCCAAACACTCCAGTCATCCATTCCTTGAAAATCTCCGTAGTGACCCATGCCTTGGTGTTAGCTTTCCAATGCACACACAATTTATTCTTGTCAACACAAATTATCGCCATAGAAATACTATCACCCGCTCTCTGTTTTTCATGGATCCACACCAACACAACTTCTCAACCTCATCCACTGTTTTCGATCTTTGTTTCGTTAACAAATTAACCCCTTTTGCAACATTAGCTTTCTTGATCTCATTTCTCTGTGCCAGGATAGTGCCGATAGTAGATGGAGTTTTCTTGTACATCCTGGCAAGATCACTCAGATGTACACCACTCTCATATTTTTCTATGATTTCCTTCAGTTCGATGGTGTTCCTCACTCTCTTTACCACAGGGGTGCCACTAGGAAGCTTCTTTGGACCCATGGTGACTTATTTCTGTGGCAATAACTAAACCACCAAAAAAGACACCAAATATATTGTGAATCTTTGAAAGAGCACGCTGGGTAATGTTCTCTCAATGGTAAACAACGCTTCACTGGCGTCCTGCGCTTGCACGGAGCAGGCGGACGCGTCTAATACCTTTCGGTAACCGAGGAATTTTTCGCTAACCGATTACGAAAAAAGCTTACGTTTTCCGAAGCTTACGTTAACGGACTCTTTCGTTAACCGAGGGTCCACTGTAATTGGATTTACATTATTTCTTATGGGAAATATTGCTTTGACTTTAGGATGTTTCAACTTTAGGACTAGCTCCTGGAACGGATTAAGTTCGAAACTCAAGGTACCACTGTACAGTACACTCATTACTTACCTTAAAATATTTGTAGTCATAGTGTAGGGTGAGTGGTGAGTAAGCGAGATAAAAACAAATAAAAGAGAGAGTGAACGAGAGGACAGAGCCGCAGAGTACTTACGTAAACAAATGAACGAACGCGTCTGGTTATGGTTGATACATGTTCATACAAACACCTTACATTGTGTACAAATTGTCTCCACAGTTGTACAGTAGATTAAATAAAAAGCAACACTTCCATTCTCATGCAACACACCATTTTTAGAGTGAATAATATGATTATTATTCTTATTATAATAATAAAAAAGCGCTAAATCCACATCATGAGTAGCTGGATAGTGAAGGCATACGAAAGAAATATTTTTCTACAGTTATCCCCCAGTAACTGGTGTTTGACTAAAGAAAACGTAATTATTCCAACACTCCTACAAACCGCTTGGTAAACACGCCTCATATTTGTCAATTTTTATACTGTGGGTGTATGTATCATGTTTGTGTGTTATGTACCATGTTTCTTATATAATTTTGAAAAAAATATAGATGGATTAATGGAAATTAATGCACCCAAGCAATTATTAATATGGCGTCTTCAAGAGTAGAGAGACACTTGGTGATTTTAATGTGTACCTTAATGCCAGCACAGTGTGTAAGTACAGTGGACCCTCGGTTAACGAATACCCCGGAAATCGTGCAATTATGTAAGTATAATTTTGTAAGTTCTTGTGGAAGTGTATTTTTGGGGGTCTGAAATAGACTAACCTACGTGAAATTTTTCCTTAACCCTTTCGGGGTTTTGGTCGTACTAGTACGTCTTACGCACTGGGGTTATTGACGTACTAGTACTCCTAAATTCTAGCGCCCTCAAATCAAGCAGAAACAGGCTGTTAGGCCTAGATGTGATAGAATGGGTCTGTGCGGTCAGTGTGCGCGGTATAAAAATTCCTGCACCACACAGTGCATAATGAGGAAAAAACTCTGACCGTGTTTTTGGTTTAAAACAGCGACTTTGCAGTCTATTTTCGTATGGTATTTATTGTTGTATTCTCGTTTTCTTGTTCTTATTTGATAGAATGGAAGATATATTACAGAAATAGAGATGATTTTGATTGGTTTCACAATAACATGTACCTTGAAATTGAGCTCAAAGTAGCGAAAATGTTCGATTTTTAACGATGTTCAAGAGTAAACAAATCACACCATGCGTCCAATACACATCAACTGGCGAGTCTAATATTCATGCACAAGTGCTCTGATATTATTTATACCATTTTTACAATGATGCAGTTGTATACATAACAATAAATCTTCTATTTTTTTGTGAGAATAAAAATTCAAAATGGAAAGCAAAAGTAATGTAAGAGGGGCCTGTAGACGTAACTAATGAACAGAGAAGATGTTATTTTAGTGCCAGGAATGTCTGTCTTGTTTATTATGGGTCCTATTTTGAAATTGGCATCGTTTGAAATTTGTGTGAAATTGGCCAAATTGCCATTTTCTGACAACTATTTTGGGTAGTTGAAATTGGTAAATAGGCAGTTTCGTGTACTCAATCGATAGAACAAATGGAGTTCTAGCGAAATAGCTATAATTGTAGTAGACTGAAACATTGCAATGTGCCGAAAATAGGGCTCAAAGTGGGCGATATCGCCGATGCGTAAGTGTCATGGCTACCGCTAACTTCGCGAAAGCATAATTCCTTTAGTTTTCGATAAAATTTCATAATTTTTGTGGCGTTATGATCGGAAAAAGATTCTCTATCATTCCATAAGAAATTTTTTTTTTTTTTTTTAAATTCGTGGACCCTGAGAACGAGTTTCAGAGACCCCCCTTGGACCCCCAAAGGGTTAAGGGAGTAAATTCGTTCGGTAATGGCACTTGAGCAGACTTCAGGAGTGAAGTTTTTACGAAACTCGGGGGTCCACTGTATATTTATATATTGGTACACATAAGTATAATTATCAGAGTACATATGCAATAGCTTTAAAACACTTGAAATTTTTGAAAGTTTCCTGACATAGATGTGCTCACGGAGAGTGTAAACAAACCAGATGGGGCACGCCGTATTAGAAAGATGGGGAGCCATATAGCAAATTTTGGTCATAATTTGATATTGCCATATTAGTGGAATGTCGTAAGGCGAAACGCTGTAAAGTGGGGCCCTACTGTACTGGGAATTTATATGGGGTGGTTTGAATACATTTATAATTCTGAATTTCAAATTAAATTTTCACTGCATTTCCTGATCTAACCCTCTTGGGTTTTGCAGTTATAAGAACATGTTACACTAAAAAAATTTGATCCTGGTTATTTTAACTTTTCATGGAAATAAATGTGTCCTGCTTATGTTCATTACTTTTTTTTTTTTAATTTTATCCCTCTTATTGTATTATGCAATTTTTTTGCTTTAAGCACCAAATGATCTAAAGTATGTTGTCAAATTGCTTTGTAATTACCACTACTACTATAAATCTTTTCCTTCTTTTCACATAAAAACTTTTTGTGGCTAACATATTAATTAAATTAAAATTTTCAGGCAAATATTTTCAGCTCTCCATCTGGTCTTCATAAGCAGGTGAAATGTAAGAGAAGCCTCAACACTGGTGATGATCAACTGAAAAAGGCTATAGGTTCTTTGAAAAGTCAGAAAAATGAAACCATGAAAATGGGTGTGCAAGAAAAGTGCGAGGAAACTCATAAGAACTCTATGAAGTTACCAGAGGAAAATAAAAGGGCAGATGACAAAATATCTAAAAATGAACACACAAAAGGTAAACAGAGGAAAAAATCTGACTTAAATATGACTGAATTTGTTCAGTGCAGTAAATGTTCTGAGGCAAAATGTTTGTGCTCTTTAAAGAATGAAGAAATTCTTGAATCTTCAGAAAGTGGAAAGATAGTAAATTCATCTGTAAACAAGACCACAGAGTTGGATAATGGGGATGAGAAGGCTTTGGGAGAAACAGTTACAGATTATGGGAAATCTTTGAAAGGAACCAAAGGGAATAAACCTAGCAGACTTTGTAAGATAAGTATCTTTGATACAAAGTTACAGGAAGTGTTTTGTTCGAAAGACTTATGCAAGCCAGACATTATTAAGCCGAGTATGCTGAAAGAGAAGGAACTTGAAAATAGCTTGAAAAGAACATTTTCAGAGTGTAGCAACAATAAAGAATTAAATAAAGTAAGAGATATCATCCCTGGCCTTGTGACGTCATCTGAGACAAGGAAGCCTAGTAAGAAAGATGTGAAAAATTCCAAGGTGTTAAGTACATTCCCAAAGCATCGTTTACCCTCCTGTGACTTGTTAAAAGACAAGTCAAAAGATACGAAGAAATCATTCAAATGGACTATTAAAAATTTTACAAAAAAAAATCCATTAACAAAAAAGGGGTACAAAATTAAGAAAAGGAGACCTTTAAATAAAGAGAAACTGGTGGAAGGTGAAACATGTAAAGAGAATAAGGAGACTAGTTGTTTGAATGATGAGAAGATTTGTAAGAACTCAGAGTTAATTGAAGAAGACAAGAGTTTGATTGAATCGGAAGAAATCTCCAAATCTTTAGTGCTTCTTCCTGTAAGAGAGGGAGAACTGGAAGAGACCAATATTAATGAGAAAACTAGCAAGATGTTTAAGTTTTTCAGTTTGAGTCATACTGGAAAAGAATTTAGCACATCGTACAATGCGAGTAAAGATAGTGTATGTAGTAAAACAGAATTGGGTAATTCTCAGGATTTACTTGAAACTTTAGAATTTAAGAGAAAGATTGATGACAAAGCAGTAGAGGAATTTTGTGCCCCAAGGAAGAAAGTGAAAGTAAGTGTCAGAGAGATAAAACAATCAGACACAGTCACCATTTCTAAGATGCACGATTCACAAGAAAATACATTTAATTCAGGGAATCTAATAGATGCAAGTTTAGGACTTAAAAAAACAGAAAATACGAAAGATGGCATTCAGAGTCCCAGAATGAAAGTTCAAGTAATTAATAAAAATAATACTGATAATAAAGAAATAAAAGATATACAAAATTTTATTTTTTCAGGTAATGAGACACACACTAGAGTAGAGGAAGTGAGAAAGCCTCTCCAAAATATAAATCCTCCCCAACCCTCTTGCTCACTACAAATAAAAAAACTTGAATTGAAATCCGGACATATTGGTGATAAGACACACCAGAGAATGTGTAAAGGAAAAGAAATAAAATCACCTTTACCTGAGTTGGAATGTATCATTGCTGACAGTGTGCTAGATGGTTTAGAGAAGGGATCAAGCTGTGTTATTCAGGATAAAGAAAAACTAAAATTGGAAGCAAATGGAAAGGTTTCATTAAACAGTTTAAAAGACAGTCATGCAGTTTCTGATAAATGCATACCAGGCACAGTACAAATTCTGACAGACAAGAAAGATCCAAAAGCAATTGTAGATCATTCAGTTGATCTTTGTTGCCTTAATCTAAAGCTATCCAATCTAGAATATCCAAATAATGAAAGTTCCCAACAGCAAAGAGCTGAACATGAAATTATGGGAATTAAAGTTGATGCACTTTCACTTAATTTGTCTTCCTCAAATGTAGAGAAGCAAAGCTTACTTGATGTGTGTAATGAAATAGTTGGTGATGAAAGTACTATTAATGCTTCAATAACTCCTAAATTATCCTCCAAATTTGTAGTTGCCTCTTCAGATATGAGCAAGAAAGTGTCAGTGTGTAACTCTGAGCAGTCCCAGGCTGTTAAGCTGCCCTTGTCATCTATGTCTGTGGCAGTAGTCATGAGTGAGTTGCTTGCTGATGGCAGTAAGCTCAGTTTAGTTGAAAACTCAATGCTTCCTCCAGGTAAATCATTACCTGGACCACTTGTAGTGTGCCACCCTCCAGGACATTCTCAGAAGCCAGAAACTCATATGTTTTCACCTATCAATTTAGAATGTCTTTCAGAGGGATCTGTTGATAAAGGAAAACCTGAAAAACTAAACTTCTCTTCTGTAGATAAATTGTACGATGGCAAATTCAAATGTCATAAATTTAAAAATGAGGATAAATTTAAAATCAGTAATTTAAATTGTGTACTTGTAAATTCAGACAATACTAGTGTTCCTTCAAAACCAAAAGTGCAAAAGACTAGAGTAAGTGATGATGCATCTTCTATAAAGTCAATAAATGTATATAATTCTCCAAGATTTCATGATAAAGAGAATGTTAGTCCCTCACAGATTACAAAGTTCTTAAAAAGTGAATGTCTGCAACTAAACCCACATGAAAATGCAGAACAAATAATTTCAGGTGTAAACCATAGTTTAGCTTCTCAAGGATTTCGGAGGATACAGAAAAAAGTTGTAGAAATCACACCACGTGTAAATGCCACTGAAGTGTTTAAAAATACAGATGTTTCAGGTTGTATCGCACTGCAATGCAGTGCGCACAATGAATTTGGAGAGAGTAAAAGTAGTTACTCGCACTGTTTAGAATTTGATGTCAATCCTCGGCATAGGCAATCAAGTTCAAGTTTGGAATCACTCGTCAAAGGGATGAAAAACAAAATTCAGTCATACAGTTATTGTTTAGCAAGTAATGATGTTGAATTCCCTCTTCATGGTGGGATAAAAACTTTAGCAAACTTTATTAGGAAACCGTTACGTATGGATCAAAATGTAAGATGGAAAAATTGTGTTGAAAACAATGCTAGTAATGGAGGTCTGCAGCTGGGATTTGCTCATCTAGATAAGCAACTCGGAGCACTAATTGTACGACAACTCATAGAGCTACACGAACCATGTAAAACTGAAAATTCAGAATCTCTTCCTCAAAGTCTGAATGCAGAGAAGTCTTGCTTGAAGTCTCAGATACTTCAAAATGTTCAGATGTCAGGCCAGTGTAGCAGTAGGCGTGACTATTATGATGAGGAAAATCATGCAAGTGAAAATGCACTAAAATATAATGAATTGAAAACTAATACCAAACATGTAACAGTGAAAAGGTCTATGTCTTCTAATGTAGCAGTGGTGAAAGGTTGTCAGCTGCCAAACCAATTCTGCCCTCAAAGAGCATCATCAAAAACTGAGGGTGAAAGCTCGTACACCTGGAAAGGTAGTTCTTTTGAGTCATCAGAGGAATTACAAGAGCCAAAGTATATCCACCTTCTTGGTGCAGATCAACAGGAAGTTGTCAAGCTGAAGGTTAGTTATTAGCTGTATATGAATTTCTGTGTGTATATAACATGAATGTTGATAACTGTTCAGTACTTATTTTTCACATTAGGTAGATAGAAAATTACAGTAGTCTTGAGTTAAGAATATAATTAATCTTTTTCTTAACACTCCATCCATCTCCCATTGACAAAGAAAACTTTCACTGTTGCTCATTTGATCACTGTTTTGCCAGAAGTGCACTGACATTGCAGTTTAGATGAATCTCCAAACCACATCTCCACCCTTCTTTCAGAGTGCAGGCATCGTACTTCATAGCTCCAGAATTGAAGTCCAGTTTTCCTGAATCCCTTCATAACTATTACCTTGTTCACACTCCAACAGCATGTCGGTTCATAAAAACTACTTCCCTCCACTCACTCTTACCTAATACACTTTCATAAACCTGTTCAATGTTGAAGCCTCAAACAAATTTAGATGCTAATTGCACTAAAAATTTTAAATTAAACTATAAATAGAAAAAGGGGGTTTACAATGTACAATAGTAGCAGTTATGGGGCTTCTTATATTCATGGTAGTGAATTTTTTGTAGCTCTTACACCTAATAAGTATTGTGCATAGTGAATACATGTACAGTGGACCCCCGAGTAACAAGCAAAATTCATTCCAGAAGCCTGCTCAAGTGCCATTACCGAATGAATTTACTCCCTTAAGAAATAATGTAAAGTAGGTTAGTCCATTTCAGACCCCCAAAAATACTTACAAAAGCACTTACAATATTATACTTACATAATTGTACGATTTCCGGGGTGCTCGTTACTTGGGGGTCCACTGTATTACATACGTACAGTAATTTAAAGTAATATATTGAGGTTTACCTTTAAGATAAAGACTTGTAACCAGCAGGACTCAAAGGTTAATTTTTCACATTACTATGTAAAACTGCAAATTGAGAGCACAAGACTTAAAAATTGCAGTGAACAGTAGTCTCAAAAAATTATATGGTTATGCACCTTCGTTTTATGATAAAGAAGCAGAGATAAACTTGGTGTTCTGTTTTCAGTGTTTAGTCTCAGAAAGTGGCTGTAGCACTTGTTACTTCCTTTAGTGGCTCCTTGCATTGATCTAGTAATCTTATTTGCAAAGAAAATTTTTTAGTGTCCTTTAACCCTTTGGGGGTCGGTGCCGTACTAGTACGTTATACGAGCAGGGGTTGGTGCCGTACTAGTACGCCCAAATTCTAGCTGCCTCAAATTAAGCGGAAAACAGGTGGTAGGCCTACATATGAAAGAATGGGTCTGTGTGGTCAGTGTGCGCAGTATAAAAAAAATCCTGCAGTACACACTGCATAATGAGAGAAAAAAAACTCTGACAGTTTTTTTCGATTAAAACAGCGAATTTGCAGTCGATTTTCGTATGGTTTTTATTGATGTATTCTCGTTTTCTTGGTCTCATTTGATAGAATGGAAGATATATTACAGAAATAGAGATGATTTTGATTGGTATGACAATGACAGGTACATTGAAATTGAGCTCAAAGTAGCGAAAATGTTCGATTTTTGACGATGTTCAAGAGTAAACAAATCACACCATGCGTCCAATACACATCAACCGGCGAGTCTAATATTCATGGACAAGTGCTCTGATATTATTTATACCATTTTTACAATGATGCAGTTGTATACATAACAGTAAATCTTCTATTTTTTGTGAGAATAAAAATTCAAAATGAAAAGCAAAAGTAATGGAACAGGGGCCTGGAGACGTGACTAATGAACAAAGAACATGTTATTTTAGTGCCAGGAATGTCTGCCTTGTTTACTCTGGACCCTATTTTGAAATTGGCATCGTTTGAAATTTGTGTGAAATTGGAAAATTGCCATTTTCTGACCACTATTTTGGGTAGATGAAATTAGTAAATAGGCGGTTTCTTGTACTCAATCGATAGAAGAAATGGAGTTCTAGCGTAATAGCTATAATTTTAGGAGACTGAAACATTGGAATTTGTCGAAAATAGGGCTCAAAGTGGGCAAAATCGCTGATGCGTAAGTGTCATGGCTACCGCTAACTTCGCGAAAGCATAATTCCGTTAGTTTTCGATCAAATTTCATAATTTTGGTGGCGTTATGATCGGAAAAAGTGGTCAGGACGACTGTGTGGTGCAGTGGTCAGGACGACTGTGTGGTGCAGTGGTCAGGACGACTGTGTGGTGCAGTGGTCAGGACGACTGTGTGGTGCAGTGGTCAGCACGACTGTGTGGTGCAGTGGTCAGGACGACTGTGCTTCCTGTTCGTTAGCCATGACTCGATCCATGACAACACTTTTCCCCCAATGCCATGAGCTTCCACTTTCTATAACAGTCTCTGATGTGGTACTCTATCAAATCTAAATAAACAATATCGAATTCTTCTCTATCATTTCATAAGAAAAAATTATTTTTTTTTTTCCAAAAAAATTTCGACCCCAGGAACACTTTCCTGAGAAGGCCTGTCGACCCCCAAAGGGTCGAAAATTTTTTTGGGAAAAAAATAATAATGTTTTCTTATGAAATGATAAGAGAATCTTTTTCCGATCATAACGACACCAAAAGTATGAAATTTGATTGAAAACGTACGGAATTATGCTCTCGCGAAGTTATCGGTCTCGACGATGTTTACGCATCGGCGATTTCGCCCACTTTGAGCCCTGTTTTTGGCCAATTCCAATGTTCCAGTCCACTAAAATCATAGCTATTTTGCTAGAACTCCATTTCTTCTATCGATTGAGTACAAGAAACCGCCCATTTATCAATTTAAACTACCCAAAATAGTGGTCAGAAAATGGCAATTTGGCAAATTTCACACAAATTTCAAATGATGCCAATTTCAAAATGGGGTCCAGAATAAACAAGGCAGACATTCCTGGCACTAAAATAACATCTTCTCTGTTCATTAGTCATGTCTCCAGGCCCCTCTTACATTACTTTTGCTTTCCATTTTGAATTTTTATTCTCACAAAAAATAGAAGATTTACTGTTAAGTATTACAACTGCATCATTGTAAAAATTGTATAAATAATATCAGCGCACTTGTGCAAGAATATTAGACTCGTCAGTTGATGTGTATTGGACGCATGGTGTGATTTGTTTACTCTTGAACATCGACAAAAATCAAACATTTTCGCTACTTTGAGCTCAATTTCAAGGTACTTGTCATTGTCAAACCAATCAAAATCATCTCTATTTCTGTAATATATCTTCCATTCTATCAAATGAGAAAAAAAAAACGAGAATACATCAATAAATACCATACGAAAATACAATAGACCCTCATTTAGCACGGTAGTAACGTTCCTGAAAATGTCGTGTTAGCTAAAATTCGTGTTAAATAAATAAAAGAACTTATGGGAAAAATAGGGTTACGTTCCTGGGAGTCCCCAAAAAGCCAAACAAGTTTTTTTTAGACCAACAGATCTTACAAAAATAAAAGTGAATATGTAATTGTAGTTCATTATCGTGATGTATTATGTTGTTTTTACTGCTTAAGATTACAAATGTAACAGAAATAATAGCATTTACCTTAAATTGTGGGTGCTGGTATTTGTGGATGATTGTGAAGAGAGGGGAGAGTTATGCTGTGGCCCTACTGGGCTGAGGTGGATGGTAGAGGTTCTGGAATTGAAGTCGATGGTTGTACTGAGTGTCTAACTTTAAGTCATTCAGTAAGTCAGTCAAGTCATTCAGTAAGTCAGTCGAGTCATTCAGTAAGTCAGTCAAGTAAGTCAGTTAAGTCATTCAGTCAGTCACTCAAACTTTGCAATTCCTAGACTTGAACGCTTAAAACCTTTTCTTGTCACTTGCTGGAACACTTGTATGCTTACTGGGTGCCATGATTGCTTGGTAGATTTATGAAAATGCAATGAAAATGAGAAAATGTATGTAAATAAACACAGCGAGCTTCCCGATTATTGTACGACATGTACGACCGAACCGTGTAATATCAGTTTTACGTCGTGTTAGATAAGAATGTGCCGCAATTCTTCAATCGTGCAATACCTATAACGTGCAACATAAATTCGTGATAAATGAGGGTCTACTGTAGACTGCAAAGTCGCTGTTTTAAACGAAAAAAACGGTCAGTTTTTTTTTTCTCATTATGCAGTGTGTGCTGAAGGATATTTTTTATACTGCGCACACTGACCACATAGACCCATTCTTTCATATGTAGGCCTACCAGCCGTTTCCTGCTTAATTTGAGGCCGCTAGAATTTACGCGTACTAGTACGGCACCGACCCCTGCGAGTAAAACGTACTAGTACGGCACCGACCCCGAAAGGGTTAACATTTTAATGTCAAACCATTGATCTCTGCATCTCCGAATCGAATGTTTATTTATTTTTTTTAAAGGGGGGGGAATTTTCTGTGTAAGAACATAAAGAAGGAACACTGCAGCAGGCCTACTGACCCTTGTGAGGCAGGTCCAAGTCTTCTACCGGCTTAAGCCAACGACCTAATTTAGTCAGGTCAGGTCATTCACTTAAGGAGCACGGCATCAGACCTATTAGCACAAGCTAATCAGGTCCAACTCTTACCCACCCACTCATGTATTTATCTAAATTATTTTTAACCCTTTCAGGGTTGGTCCCATATATGTACAGCTTGATAGCCAGGGTCGGTCAGGTATACAGTGGACCCTCGGTTAACGAAATTAATCCGGTCCAGGAGCTATTACTTAATCTGAATCTTTCGTTATCTGAAACCTTATTTCCCATGAGAAATAATGTAAATACAATTAATTTGTTCCACAAATAAATAATCACTCAAAATAAAAAAAAATAACATTTACTTACCTTTATTGAAGAGACTTGCAGGCATCTGGAAGATATAGATGATGACTGGAGCAGGTGTTAGTGGTTGGAAGGGGAATCCCCCTCCAAAAGGACTTCAGGTAACAAGTCCCTCTCTGGGGTTACTTCCCTTCTTGGTCTTTTAATGCCACTAGGACCAGCTGTCCAGAGTCCTCTGTTTCTGGCGACTCTTCAACACTTTTCTGAAGTACAACATGGCTCTGTCACTGAAGTGGTTGCACAGAAGGCTCATTTCAGCTTGCTCAGGGTGGTATCTTTCAACAAATGTCTGCAACTCATTCCACTTTGTACACATCTCCTTAAGCACTGAAGAAGGCACCTCCTTATCTCTCTCTCTCTCTTCCTGTGAAGCAATAACCTCAGCTGTGGTCTGTTGCTGTTCCAGATGAAGCTCTTGCAGCTCTTCAGTTGTTAGCTCTACCCTGTGCTCCTCCACCAACTCTTCCACATCCTCACCACTCACCTCCAACCCCAGGCTGTTCCCCAATTCCACAATATCTTCCACAACAGGCACAGGGTCGTCAGGGTCAGGGTCAGCCTCAAATCCTTCAAAATTCCTCTCTTGGACACAATCCGGCCACAGTGGTCTCCAAGCAGAGTTCAGAGTCCTGGAAGTCACTTCCTCCCAAGCCTTACCTATAAGGCCTATACAATGCACGATATTGAGGTGTTCTTTCCAGAACTCTCTTAGGGTCAATTCAGAGTCATTGGTCATATTAAAGCACCTCTGAAACAGTGCTTTGGTGTACAGTTTCTTGAAGTTGGAAATGACCTGCTGGTCCATGGGCTGGAGGAGAGGAGTGGTGTTAGGAGGCAAGAACTTCACTCTGATGAAATTTATGTTGTCAGGCAACAACTCTTGCAAGTTGTGAGGATGAGCAGGAGCATTGTCCAGTAGCAGGAAGCACTTGAGTGGCAATTTATTTTCCAGGAGGTATTTCTTCACATTAGGGCCAAACACTCCAGTCATCCATTCCTTGAAAATCTCCGTAGTGACCCATGCCTTGGTGTTAGCTTTCCAATGCACACACAAATTATTCTTGTCAACACCGTGTTTCCTGAAGGGTCTGGGATTTTCTGCGTGATGCACCAGTAAAGGCTTCACTTTAAAATCACCACTGGCATTGGCACACATCATAAGAGTTAGCCTGTCTTTCATAGGCTTGTGTCCTGGCTGTGCCTTTTCCTCCTGAGTAATGTAGGTCCTGTTGGGCATTTTCTTCCAAAACAGGCCTGTTTCATCACAATTAATCACTTGTTGGGGGAGGAATTGTTCAGCCTCTACGAACCCCTTGAATTCGTGCACAAATTTTTCAGCTGCACGTTTGTCTGAGCTGGCTGCCTCACCATGCTTCACAACATTGTGTATGCCACTACGTTTCTTAAACTTCTCAAACCAGCCTTTGCTGGCTTTAAAATCACTCCTCACCACTGGTTGCAGGCATTGTCTTGACAAGATCTGCGTGCAACTTCCTTGCCTTTTCACAAATTATCGCCATAGAAATACTATCACCCGCTCTGTTTTTCATGGATCCACACCAACAACAACTTCTCAACCTCATCCACTGTTTTCGATCTTTGTTTCGCTAACAAATTAACCCCTTTTGCAACATTAGCTTTCTTGATCTCATTTCTCTGTGCCAGGATAGTGCCGATAGTAGATGGAGTTTTCTTGTACATCCTGGCAAGATCACTCAGACGTACACCACTCTCATATTTTTCTATGATTTCCTTCTTCAGTTCGATGGTGTTCCTCACTCTTTACCACAGGGGTGCCACTAGGAAGCTTCTTTGGACCCATGGTGACTTATTTCACAGTGGCAATAACTAAAACCACCAAAAAAGACACCAAATATATTGTGAATCTTTGAAAGAGCACGCTGGGTAATGTTCTTTCAATGGTAAACAACGCTTCACTGGCGTCCTGCGCTTGCGCGGAGCAGGCAGACGCGTCTAATACCTTTCGGTAACCGAGGAATTTTTCGCTAACCGATTACGAAAAAAGCTTACATTTTCCGAAACTTTCGTTAACGGGACCTTTCATTAACCGAGGGTCCACTGTATGTATGGCTTGATAGCCAGGGTCGGTTACATACTTATATGCCAAAATTCTAGTGCCTTCAAATCTGGTGGAAGAAAGCTGGTAGGTCTACATATGAAAGAATGGGTCTGCGTGGTCAGTATGCTCAGTATAAAAAAATTACTGCACCATGCAGTGCATAATGAAAAAAAAAAACACAGTATAGCACTTTGTGTGGCTTTTTTGGGTTATCCTGGGCAATTTACACTATGATAACTGTACTTGTGTACCTGTGCCTTAATGAACTTGGTCCTTGATTCTGGTTCATGAGCGGCTCTCTGTGACAGACATGTGTAATACATGTTGCAGAATTGTCTCTCTCTCTCTCTCTCTCTCTCTCTCTCTCTCTCTCTCTCTCTCAGGGAATAGGTGATAGGACATTCTGGCAGGATGCCACTACCAGTGGCATCAGAATTGAAAGTATGTGGCACAAATGTTGTACATGGATTATTATCTAGGTTTTTTATATTTCCTCTACCACTTGTGGCCACATCCATCTCAGAGCCCCTAAACTTGGGGTCAACATCACTTTCTTCAAAAAAGAAGTGGTAATACAACATGGCATTAGTGAATCCTTTGTGTTCACCATGCTGTTTGCTCTAGCTGGTGCTCAGTTGAACTAGTGCTCCCACGAGGTATTAAGTGGTCCCAAATTTTTTAATACTGTGCACACTGAGTGTTAAGACCTATTCTATACTGCCTAGGCCTATCATGCCTCTGGCAACAAATTTGATGGCAGGAAAAATAATACATTGATGTACGTCTTGAGCGCTAGCAGTAATGCGTAGAGCTGCGGTTTGACAGTTAGTTAAGCAGCTTTTTTCCTTGGTTTGTAGGTATGGTCTTGTTAAATAACACTGGGTGATGAGTAAATTAAGTTTTCCTTATTGATTATTGAATAATGCTGCTGGAGTGTTTTGAACCAATCCATTTTCTTTATATTAACAGTACAACCACAAGCAGCACACAAATACTACTGTATATTGAATTTATCTAAGATTGAAACTGCATTATATGCAAATTTTCTTTCACATAGAACAGTATAAACACTGGATACTGAAGCCATTTGTTTTGTTTGAGGCTGGCTCACTTATGTATGAATTCTTGGCTTCATGTACCGAGAACTATGTGCTTTGGGGCAAGCATGCTTTCAAAGTATGCATTTTGGTACTCGTGTTTTTGCATTTGTAGCTACAGGAGCAAGTTAAGCTGGTGATGTTATGTCTTTAGTACTGGTATTAGCATAAAAAGTAATTTCCAGCACTTGCTACTTCCTCTTGTAAACTTCTTGTACTAAGATTGCAAAGACAGACATTCTTACACTAGTGTTGTTGATGCTGGTGGCAGCAGTGGTTAATGGGAAGGAGTGTGTGTCAGGTGTAGTTAAGCCATTGAGCATAATTTGAGTGAACTTGTTTAAATTTTGGTCTTGTACAAATAGCACACAAGGTTCTGATTGTTTGACAGTAGCGCTCAGGTGAGAAGCTGGTGACCAGGCACTTGAACCTTCTACAGATAACTGAAGTTATTCACAGAGGCCCTTTAGTAAAAACATTGCATAATCAAAACTCATTGAATTTGGAAGCCTGAAAATTTTAACATTTAGCTCTTTGAATTGTGATGTCAGTACCCATCTGGCTAGATGACTATTGAATGAGTGATTTTTTTTTTTTTTTTTTTTTTTAACAGCCATTTCCCACCAAAACAGGGTTAAAAGGAAAGTAAATGGTGGAATTTAGTAAGTTATGGATTTCTTGTCTTGAAACAAATTTATGTAAACATGCATGTACATTTTCAATATGCATACATACTGCAGGTTAAATGTATTTGAAAACTACTAATGTGTGTGTGTGTATTTGTTTCAGTGTTTGTTAGTAAATCATGGAAAGTCTTATTCTGGCCTTAAGGATGTAGAGTTATCTGGGGGTCATATATATGTGCGGCCATCAGGTCTGCATCACCTGCTTACTCATCCATCTCTGGCTAAGCTCTCAACGTTACCAAACGTCCAGTAAGTGTTACTAATGATTTACAAGTTTTCTTCATTAACTTCACTTTTCTAACTTAACTCTTGACTTTCCAACCTAATACATTTGTTCTTTGCAGTTATTTTTTCTTCAACTTGTAGATAAAACTTAGTCTTATTTACCAAGGTTGTTTCATCTCTGAAAATTATATATGGAGATATTGATTATCTGGTTCTTCTGGGAGAGAGTACTGGATTATCCGGCTCTTCTGGGAGAGAGTACTGGATTATCCGGCTCCTTCTGGGAGAGAGTACTGGATTATCAGGTGCTTTTGGGAGAGAGTACTGAATTATCAGGTGCTTTTGGGAGAGAGTACTGAATTATCAGGTGCTTTTGGGAGAGAGTACTGAATTATCAGGTGCTTTTGGGAGAGAGTACTGAATTATCAGGTGCTTTTGGGAGAGAGTACTGAATTATCAGGTGCTTCTGGGAGAGTACTGAATTATCAGGTGGTTCTGGGAGAGAGTACTGAATTATCAGGTGGTTCTGGGAGAGAGTACTGAATTATCAGGTGGTTCTGGGAGAGAGTACTGAATTATCAGGTGGTTCTGGGAGAGAGTACTGAATTATCAGGTGGTTCTGGGAGAGAGTACTGAATTATCAGGTGGTTCTGGGAGAGAGTACTGAATTATCAGGTGGTTCTGGGAGAGAGTACTGAATTATCAGGTGGTTCTGGGAGAGAGTACTGAATTATCAGGTGGTTCTGGGAGAGTACTGAATTATCAGGTGGTTCTGGGGGAGAGTACTGAATTATCAGGTGCTTCTGGGAGAGCGTACTGAATTATCAGGTGCTTGGAGGGTTGTTATCAGGTGCTTCTGGGAGAGTACTGTTATCGGTGCTTCTGGGAGAGTACTGAATTATCAGGTGCTTTTGGAGAGTACTGAATTATCAGGTGCTTTGGGAGAGAGTACTGAATTATCAGGTGCTTTGGGAGAGAGTACTGAATTATCAGGTGCTTCTGGGAGAGTACTGAATTATCAGGTGGTTCTGGGAGAGAGTACTGAATTATCAGGTGGTTCTGGGAGAGAGTACTGAATTATCAGGTGGTTCTGGGGAGAAGTACTGAATTATCAGGTGGTTCTGGGAGAGAGTACTGAATTATCAGGTGGTTCTGGGAGAGAGTACTGAATTATCAGGTGGTTCTGGGAGAGTACTGAATTATCAGGTGGTTCTGGGAGAGAGTACTGAATTATCAGGTGGTTCTGGGAGAGAGTACTGAATTATCAGGTGGTTCTGGGAGAGAGTACTGAATTATCAGGTGGTTCTGGGAGAGAGTACTGAATTATCAGGTGGTTCTGGGAGAGGTACTGAATTATCAGGTGTTCTGGGAGAGTACTGAATTATCAGGTGGTTCTGGGGGAGAGTACTGAATTATCAGGTGCTTCTGGGAGAGCGTACTGAATTATCAGGTGCTTCTGGGAGAGCGTACTGAATTATCAGGTGCTTCTGGGAGAGCGTACTTGAATTATCAGGTGCTTCTGGGAGAGTACTTGAATTATCAGGTGCTTTTGGGAGAGAGTACTGAATTATCAGGTGCTTTTCCAGTGCTGGGAGAGAGTACTTGAATTATCAGGTGCTTCTGGGAGAGACGATTACGTTCGGAGGTACGATTATCAGGTGGTTCTGGGAGAGAGTACTTGAATTATCAGGTGGTTCTGGGAGAGAGTACTTGAATTATCGGTGTTCTGGAGAGAGTACTGAATTATCGGTGGTTCTGGGAGAGTACTGAATTATCAGGTGCTTCTGGGAGAGATGATTCACTTGGAGGAATTATCAGGTGCTTCTGGGAGAGGTACTATTCGAATGTTCGGGGTGCTTACATGGGAGAGGTACTTGAATTATCAGGTGCTTCTGGGAGAGAGAATACGTGCTGGAACGTTGAATTCGGGTGCTTCTGGGAGAGAGTACTTGAATTATCGGGTGCTTCTGGGAGAGTACTTGAATTTCGGTGCTTCTGGAGAAGTACTTGAATTATCGGGTGCTTCTGGGAGAGAGTACTTGAATTATCGGGTGCTTCTGGGAGAGAGTACTTGAATTATCGGGTGCTTCTGGGAGAGAGTACTTGAATTATCGGGTGCTTCTGGGAGAGAGTACTTGAATTATCGGGTGCTTCTGGGAGAGAGTACGGGTCTCGGGAATCTTATTTGGGTGCTTCTGGGAGAGAGTACTTGAATTATCGGTGCTTCTGGGAGAGTACTTGATTATCGGGTGCTTCTGGGAGAGTATCGGTCTTCTGCAGGTTATTCAAGATTTGCCTGGGGAAGTACAGACCCGACTTACGATATTTATTCATTAGTATGCTGTTCAATCCTTACAAACAAATTTTTTAAAAAAAAATGATGTAAATAAATGTCTTTTGACCCCAAAAGTTACACTTACAAAGCATTAAAAACCCGGTGTGACTTCTGTTTAAGGGGGAGAGAGTACAGTGGACCCCGAGTTTCGTAAAAACTTCACTCCTGAAGTCTGCTCAAGTGCCATTACCGAACGAATTTACTCCCTTAAGGAAAAATGTCACGTAGGTTAGTCTATTTCAGACCCCCAAAAATACTTTTCCACAAGCACTTACAATATTATACTTACATAAATGTACGATTTCCGGGGTTTACGAAACTCAGGGGTCCACTGTACTTGAATTATCGGGTGCTTCTGGGAGAGAGTACTTGAATTATCGGGTGCTTCTGGGAGAGAGTACTGAATTATCGGGTGCTTCTGGGAGAGAGTACTCTCTCTCCTCATGTAGCGACATGGGTCATGGAAATGGGCAGCACGGCATATCAGCATCAATCATCTCGGTCTCCTTCCTGCAGCCACTCAGTACACTAGCTTTCACAGTCTCCAAGACTACATATTTGTACAAATTTGTACTTTATTGTGCACCCCCATAGTACAAGATAAAGTTCAGCAGCACTTGGAAGAGGAAAAACAAAAGGAAAATTAAGGAAGTTCAAAAGAAGTTCACTGTAAAGGGGTTAGCTGGTGTGTTCGTCTGTGTGTACGTTCTCATCATATCTCGGCGGTCTCTCTCGTGGCATCTTAAGAAATGATTAATCGCAGTGAACAAGGTATGTTGATGGTAATAATAATAATAATAATCGTTCTGGAGCACTTTAAATATCAGCTACCAAACCTATATGAAATACGTATATGACAGTTAACCCTTTGAGGGTGCGTCCCGTAGTTCTACAGCTTTGAAGCCAGGGTCCAAGCCGTAGAACTATGCCATAATTCTAGCAGCTTCAAATTTAGTGCGAGAAGGCTGGTAGGCCTATATCTGAGAGAATGGGTCTGTGTGGTCAATGTGCGCAGTAAACAAAAAATCGGGGCACCCGCATTGCATTGTGGGAACGTCATCTCAGTACGCTTTGTTTATCATGCTTCATGGCAAGGAAGCTCTCGCTCCGCAGCGAATTGGGACTCGCCTGAAGAGGAATTCTGTGGTTTTAAAATTTTTTTGACTGAAAGCAATGCTCAAAATATTGAAAATAGTGCCGAAAATCCTGACGATCCTCAACCTTCTGTCTCTGGTGCTGGTGCGTCTCACTCACGTTTAGTTGTACCTCATCACAAGAGAAAACTAATATTTTCACATGGCCAGGCCTCGAATTTGAGTAATGGTGATGATAGTGATGTGGACTTTGAATTTATTGCTTTTGATGACCATTCGAGTAGTGATAGTGAGGAATCATATTCACCAGTGATGTGTCAGTTTATACGCCACCACATGCGCTCGGGTGGTGTACCATTTGCAGTTCCAAGGGGATGGAGTACATCCCGTGGCCCTACACCTGGAATACAGTGAAAGTGATGATGTGGCTACAATTGGGATGGATAGACCACATGCGTCATTAGGTGGTAGTGGTGGTGGTGCCTCGGGCGTGCAGCATGCAGCACCATCCCAGGCTGGGACTCAAGCCGCTGACTCAGCAGATCCAGGACAAAGCGCATCGTCATCCACCCCCCCCCCCACCACAACCTGCACAACCTCAACTACCACCACAACCAGTTTGATATCCAGTACCCACCAGCAAACTGCATCTTGGATTGGCAGCAAAATCTCAATTTTGGTCCCAATCCCCATCAGTTTGATGACACTCAAAGTGGACTCCTGCCATCTTGTTCCCTTGGAAACACTGTAGGTGAACTGCAATTTTTTTAACTATTCTTTGACCACCCCTTGATGGAAAATATTGTCAGGGAAAGTAACAAGTATTTTGATTATACCATAGCAAATACAGTGATATCACCACAGTCAAGACTACACCGGTGGAAGGAGACAACTGTGGCTGAAATGTATTTGTTTTTTGCAACAATAATGCTTATGCCTCATGTCTATAAGCATAATATAAAATCATACTGGTCCACAGATACGCTAATTTCTACCCCGGCTTTCAGTGATATCGCAGTGAACAGATTTATCTTACTGTTTCGTATGTTGCACTTCTCTGACAAAACCAGGCCTGACAGAAATGACAGGCTATACAAGATTAGAAATGTTTTTATGTATCTGAAACAAAAGTTCAACATGTACTTTTATCTCTATCTCTATCTATATCAGTGCGGGTACCGTGACGTCACACGCAAAGGGACCAGCTGTATAAAGATATACTAAACAAGTGTATCTATGATACTGACACGACAGCTCGGCCATGTTATCGTATGACGTCTCGGCATACTATACAACTCTATAGGCTGAACAGACAGGTGGTACTGGGTGAATCTATACAATAGCAAACACATTATAACTTTGAACTGATCAAGATTAATCTTACTCTCGCACTTCTTGAGTTAATGGTACATAAGAGAAATTTAATGGATCTAGATATAATGGATTATATATAAAACAATTGCAAATTTGATCGATCAATCGATATGTATTCATGTACTCTTCGGCTTCTGAGGAAGAATAAATATTTACAGGGAAGAAGTTTTAACAGGAAAGATAAACTCGGCTAACACGGGTTATACTGTTAAAACTCAGAACTCAGAGAGAACTTGAACACACAACAATCTTGCTAGATACTGGAAATCTAATAACAAAACACACAGTCAATAATTCGGTTCTAAACTGGATTTTCTAATTTTCTATCTTTAGCTCACAACTTATGATCACTTTCCTACTGGAGGAATAAACAGGCTCGGTGGAGTGGATGGATCCTCCCCGGTTGAAATAGTTAGCTCAATGACACAAAGTATGAGCAAAGGAGAACGGTTCTCACTATCTCTTACTGCAGGTAAGAATTACTCGACACACGACACTTTACTCTGCAAAGACTTACTGTCAACTGGAAGGAACACTATCTGGAACACGAGGGACAACAACTGGCACTCTAGTGAGTACACTAGCAACAGAAACGGCTTTCTGCAATTGCTTTTGCATCAGC